>JAIFZK010000004.1:7970000-8212500 GCA_027481765.1 Tenualosa thibaudeaui | reverse complement strand
GTCCATGTAGAAAACAACAGTAATCCAGGGCCCTGGGACCGAAAGGTTCAGTTATAGAATCTTGATAGTCTTGATATAGAGTCTCCATTAAAAAAAATACTATAAACTGAAAACTGGTATTTTGGTTGAATCCTGTGGAGTACATTCCATGGAAACAGATCTTTCAAGCTTTACTCTTATTCAGCTAAATCAGTAGCTGTTTGGCAATGTCATCACTCCAAGTGAACAAAAATCTATAACTGAAGAATAAAAATGCTACTATATTTCAGAACTAAATTTATCAGATTTATTGCACAATATTGCTAATACATGGCATAGGAGCATAGGGCATAGGTCAAGGAGGCTTTAGTGAAAGACTTACATGTGGGATCCTACTTGCAGAAGAAATGTCAGTCTGTAGGATGCAGGAATCCATCTACAACATCTTGAGATCGGTAGTTTTTTTTCCCACCAAGTACACTATCAGGTCAGCATTAGCATTTCAACAATTCTAGTTATTTGATTCTAAATTGATTCATTTCAAAGTAACTGATAGAGAAGTACAAACACACAGCAGAGTATAAATCTGTTCCCCTGCAACCACTGCTGACTGTCTGTCATCCCTCAAACCCCAAGGCCTTCCTCTGAATCTGTGTCTTCTTACTTTTCCTGGGCAAGATGTATTGATAATTTCTACCAAAAATAGGATTCCAGTTTATTCTGCTGAGCAAAAATCCAATAGCGCAGCCTCCAATTCAATTGCTTTTTACCAGAGTGGAGAACAATAAAGAGAACAGGGAGCCGGTCTCAGACATTCAACATGAGATTATTGTTAAACAGAGATCTGATATGATTACAGGAAGCAATAGATGATAATTGCATCACAACATGATTTCACCTTGGCGTGGGGCACATATTCGTCTGCCTTATGCATCGACTCGAGGCCCAAATGTGGCATCTTACAGAGTATGACGAATCGCAGAGGAAAACCTCAGGACACAGAGATCTTCGCCTGAACACTCTTGCTTGCCTGTTCACATAGACTGCGTTGAGATGACACTGTCTGATTCCACTCTTATTTGTCCAATCATAACAGTTACAACTTATTTAAACAATTATAAACTTGTCAACGTTTAGTGTAGTGTTGTGTTTTTTCTATGTTGAATAGTTCAGTTCTAAAATATATTTTGTGTTGTATATGTTTTGACATGTATGTGAGTTGCTGAAATGTGTATGCTACACACAATTGGATTAAAGACCCAGACAGCACAACAGGCAGTAGTTCAATACAAATGAACAGTAACAATAAGCAGCTTCTCTTTTTCCTCTGAAAGTCACTAAAGCCAATACCAAACCATGGCAGGTTGACCCCATTTTTTTATTTCATGCAATTGGTAACTAACAAACTCTATACTTTAGAAGTTCAGAAAACTTAAGTGAATAATCTATCTAATACACTCTCTTTGAGAGGGCAGTACTTGCTCATGTTGATTATTGTCATCTAAAATGTTCAGGTATCTACAGGACGTGTGGGTACTCTCCATGAGTTTGTAAAATTTATATGTCAGATGAGCTGGCTCTCCAGATTTGTGTCTCAAGTTGATTGCATGCATGCTGAAATATAATCAATACAGATACAGGCTGATGCAATGCTGTGTAGTCTGCCACATCACTTGTTATTCCCATTCAAAGGTCATTGAAAGGGATATGTAGTCTTTGGTGAAACAATTATGTCAGGGGATATTATGCAGTCAAAGTGTCCTGAAATTGGACTTGATTGTGTTTACATACAGTGACAAAAATTCAGACAGGGTGCTTTTTTTGGTGGAGCAAAAGCACAAGTTTCACAAAAATACCAGAGTTTCATTTTTTCTCCTTAATTCCGACTCCATGGCAATTCATCAAGACTGACATAATCTAATATTGTGGGATTTTTCTTCCCGCAACCATTTTCTCCAGCCAGGCCTGGTATGGGAAGCAAGCAATTTCAGCAAACCGAAAAATGGAGAAAACACCACCCCCCACAAACACACACACACACACACGCACACACACACACACAAACACACACACACACGCACAAAGACAAAAACAAAAACAAGAACAAACTGTGAGTAATTGGATTGTGTGAGTGGCTGTGGAGGAGAGGCTGTTAGAGTGGTTCGCCTGGCGAGGGCTCACCCAGTGAGGGATCGGCACTTTTACAAGGCCAGACGCGGGCAAGAAAAATCACAGCCGCGTCGCTGATGCCCACTTGGCTCACAGGATGGCTCAGGACGTAGCGGGCACAACTCTTCTGGCGACGCCATGCAGTTGGTGGCAAAGTCTTAACAGGCAGAAGTGCATGTAGCATGTTGTGTGTCTGTGTGTGTATTTCTGTGTGTATTCATATTTGTGTGTATGTGTTTATTTGACTGCATGTGTGTATATACGTGAGTGTTTACAAATGTGTGTGTGTGCGTGCGTGCATGCGCGTGTGTGTGTGTGTGTGTGTGTGTGTGTGTGTGCATGTGTGTGTGTATGTGTGTATGTGTGGTGTGCATGTGTGTGTGGGTATGGGGTGGATAGAGGAGGGGTGCGAGGGGTTAAGTAGGATAGAAGGCAGCCATACTTCAGATTGGCAGCAAGCTGCCGCAAGCCTAATCGAATCAAGGGGGAGCACAATTGAATTAGCCTGGTCTCTGGGGCCCGCCGGCCAGCCTGCCGATGGCGGAGCCGGGGAGCAGGCCTCTTTCCTGACGCCCGGCTGCCTCCCCCACATCACATACACACACACAGACACACACACATATGCTCTGTGTATGCAAGCTCTGTGTACACACAAAAACTCAATGGCACACACAGACACCACAGATACAGAGCATGGACACACACACATAATACACATAAATACACACTCTGTGTACTCACACAAGCTCAGTAACACACATACAAACATACACACACACACACACACACACTATACTGTATAACCACAAACCACTGACCATTTCTTGTTCACCACACACATACACAAAAGCTCACACAGACCTTCCCTATGAACATACACAGGCACAAAACACACTATTCCATCGGACTGGCACACTCTTCCATTGGCCAACACAAAGAGACATTACCCCCACACATATGCACACACACACACACACACACACACACACACACACCCCACCCCCCACCATCCACCCGTTCTCCCCGGCACAGCACAGCTTCAGTGGATGAATGCAGATGAAATTTGAAATATGAAAATCTTCTGTAATTGATGGGGCTTGTCAGGCATGGCACAGGGCTGGGCTGGCTGGCTGCTGCTGCTGCTGCTACTGCAGGACTCATTTCGCCTCCAGAGACAGGAGGAGCACATCACACCACCAGGGGGGGACTCCAAGCAGCCAGGACGACAATTTGTGGTGAAATACACACACACACACACGCACGCGCACACACACACACACACACACAGTGGCTGACATACACACAGGTATGTGCATATGCAAATTACATGCACACACAAATACGCATGCGCGCACACACACACACTCACACACATATACACACAAATTGACCCACACACATACACATCAGCATCGGTCCCCAACCCCCCCCACAACCCCCCCTCACCCCTTGCCAAACACTCTTGGTTGCTCGTATCTGCAGAGCACACTCTGTTTATTCACATCCTTGAGATCTTCACTACCATCTCCATATGCCTGGGGGTGGAGGTGGGGGGATGGGGGGTGATAAGGAAAGGGGTAGAGAAGGGAGAGATGGAGGGGGGGATGGGAGAGTAATGGGCCTGAGCGTTAAGAGCAAGAGAGAAAAGAGAGAGAGACAGAAAGAAAGAGAAGGAGTAAGAGATAGAGAGCCGGGGGGAGAAAGAGAGACGAGAGGCTCTTAGACAAATTACACCTCATTAGAACCTGACTCTCACCGGCCCATTATGTCAGGGAGAATCTTTTTTCATTTGCACAAATTTGCCTTGAATTTCTCTTATTTATCCCTGCATCCATTATCAGAGCCGGGAATCTGATTAGGGCATGATTATTCTCCTGCTTGAGGATGTCTCTGCATGCAGCCTCTGCTGTGACTAATCTTCCTCCTCCTCCTCCTCCTCTCTGCCTCCCCACTTCCCACGATAACGAGGGGAAAAAAGAGAGGAGAGGAAGAGGAGTGGATGTTGTGCTAACTGCAACCCCATAGCTTTGCAATCACACTATGACATCAGCATACTTCATTTTCAGCAATGTTTATGCAAGGGAATATCATGTAAAGGTAAAACCAGTGTTTTATTTTGTTGTAGTTGTTGTTGTTAATATTGTTGTTAATGTTGTAAATATTAAATGCATTCAAACATACTACAGTGACTTCTGATGGGAGATTGCTTCTGTTTTCTGCTTCTTATTTTATTCCAGTTTTTGCCAACCATTTTCACATGTCTCAATACAATGGCCACCTTTTCAAAGCTCTTCATACAGTGTGCTTTAGCAACATACATCTGAGCACCCCAGTTCACATTTGCTGCAAAATGCACTACTGTCACCAAAACTCTTCATACGTGGATGGGACCAAAATCACTAATGCTGTTGTAACTATGGCATGTACTGTGATTCAGCAACACGTCAATGGCAATCAATGTGTAGTGAACCTAAAAACAGCAACAACTTGAAACAAAACACATAAAATGTAGCTTTTCTCATACACTTTGACATAGATCAACTTTGTTACATATGTTATGTACAGTATATGTTATGTTTATATATATCTTGAGTGGATATTGCAACACCAAACTGTCTAAGTTAAATTTTTATGTAGTGGTGTACCTCTGGCAATCGATAAAAATGGCACATGCAGAGATTGAATGAATATTTCTCTGTATCTGTGTAAACTGAAGAAATGTGCAGATGCAAATCACAATAGAACAGCGTCTGTTCCCTAAATGGCATACTGCTTTACCACACTGCAATGTGTAAGACATTTGTGTGTTCGACTTGTAAGCTCACTTTATCATGTGGTTTACCATAATGATGTCTCTGTTATGTAAAACCAGTAGAGTAGTAAAATGTTCACACATTTTCTTGGTTTAAAAAAAAAATCTGCGATACACACCAGACTTTCTAATAGCTGTATGCTGTAGTCTAGGAGTATGGCAGTATGTAATTTCAGTGGATTTACTGTCTTTTGTAATATAAATTCTGTATTGTGGTATATTTTGAAACAGAAATGCAATGTGTATACTTCTGTACCATGTTACCTTGTCTCCTGTTCATCCATGTTGCACTGCATGTTACACTTATTGAATTTATTGTGTTTTATTTTTTTTGTTGACGTCACAGTTAACTGTTTTGATAAGAGGATCTAAATATCTGCACGACTTGCTGTAGTTGTACATAATGTTGTCTGAGGTGAACATTGACTAGAAGAAGTATCCATGAATTTCTGATGTAGTGGTGATTGAATGCATTTTGTCTGAAAACAATACAAAAGAGAACACTGTTTCCCATACTCTATGGTTGTTGTGAAAGTGTTGTGAAGAGTTTTGAAAAAGTAGACACTGCATATTGTAGAATAGTGATCAACTACCTAATAATACCACTATTTCCCAACTGCTGCAAGTGGTTAGATATAGGCCTGTTACACTTTATTTAACTATATTTGTAAAGAGCATAACAATAATTTATATCTATATATAAGTATGTTAACATTTCTCAGTGATAGCTTTTTATCATTTTAACCTGTTTTTGCATAGCTGCTTTTCTACATAGCACTAACAATACTCACTGATGACAGGTGAACACAGATACATTAATGCAGATGTTTGCTTAGATCATATTTTTGTATCTATAAATGCATGCAAATCTCCAGTGATGCAGTTAGATTATGAGAATTGTGAGAATTATGAGAAAATGTATGAAATACTATGAATTTGCATGATATTTGTTGTTGGGTTTGTATATCTGTGATCTTTGATCATAGCATCTGCAGCAACTTACATTCAGATAACAAAATGAACAGAATGAACACAAATCCTTTTTCAAGGTGTATTGTGGAGAACAAATATGTATGCATGTTCCTGTTTTTAGACATATTTACATTCCTCTTATCAATTCATTATTGATTATTAATTTAATATTAAAACACAAAATACATTATTGTTTATTATAGGCGATTAAGCCACCTCCAACATGGCAATATAGATAATATGAATATGATTGGTCGGGACACTGGAGAGCATTTTTCCTATTAGATCGAAGGACTCCTTAGTTTTCCAGAGTTTTGTGGTGCAAAATGACTTAATTACTGGTATCAAACACTACTTCATCCCTCTCCATTGCATCTACATTAATAATGAAATCAATTGGCAGATGCTTCCATCCACTGCTATTTGTTCCGTGTGGTAACTACAACAATGATACCACATTATCTCACTCACTTACTCTCTGGAAGTTTTAGAGGGAGTGACAGACTCAGATCTCAGAAACAGGTGAAATGGATTCCTATGGCTAAATAATTGCCTCAATTACACAATTAAAATCCGAGGAGGAATTGAATTAAGGAGGCCCTGTGGCTCCGAGGATGCCCACCCTCCCTGCACTAACCGCAGATGAACCCAGACACTTTCAATTGTTCTGTTTTCATCATCTTGTTGCCACCTTAACAGACTGAAATTCAGTTTGTGAAAGTCACTGACAAACAATATCTAATTATGAAGAAAACCTTGCAGAGAGGGGGTGGGGGAAGGTGAGCTGAACAGGTTTTATTGGAAAGTCTTTCAAAGACAGTTTAAAATGTTTTTTTTTTTCACAGATCACACAGAGACAAAAACTGTAACATAAATATTTACAATTACAATGAAGACAAATACAATTAATTGCATAGATTTACAAGTACTGTTACTTTCCTTCTGGTATAAGAAAATGTGTTCCCTGTTTTTTTTTTTGTTTGTTTTGCTGTGAAACGGCAAACAAATTACTCAGCAGCATAAAGTTTCTTTATTCACACTCCCACTGTAACTTCCTCCCGGGCAGCAGGGGCAAACCGTCATCCGTTTTCACCCTTTGACAGGGTGCCCTTACAGCTGAACAACCCCCACACAAACACACATACAATCTGTCAAACACACACATACACACACACACATTCCAACCCAGCAGGCCCAGTCACACTAAACACAGGCGCCGGTCGAGAGGATCCATCCTCGGCTAGGCTAGACCGGCCTGCTGGGGTGAGACTCTGAAGCCAGACAGCATCATCCACCCCCACCCCCACCCCTTCCCTCCAGGCCACAGGGGCAACAGCCTACGGCCCACCATCATCCCCCATCACTCTCCTCCGCCTGCCCCCAGGGACAAGGCACTCCTGCAGGCCACCTTGTCCCCGCACTTGGGCTAGTGAAAGGAGGGCCTGGCAGGAGATGATTGCTGGCTAATTGGGCTTTTCAGAAGATGCTGTGCTGGTTGGCGTGAGAGCCCTTCGGACTGACTGCCAGCGGCGTGGAGCAGTTATGAATCCAGAGGCTAATGGCGTGGCCCTGTGAACTCCTCCTCTTGTTGTTGTTGTTGTTATTGTTCCTGTATGCTGTTGTATAGTTGTTGTTGTGTTTGATATTGTTAGGATGTGTTGATGTAATATTGTTTTTGATGTCCGGAAGGCACCTCGGCCTTCTGTTACAATGTGTCAACTACATGGAGATGAAGAGACTTATTCTGCTTGGATGGGACCAAATGAGAGGAGATGCTTTCAATTTCACTTTTATGTCTAATTAACCATTGAACTGAATGTGAAATTCTTATTTCACAAAGCAGATGTTATTTTCAAAAGAACCTGCCATCATGGTATCACTAAGCAAGATTGCACTGCTCAAATCTGAAAGATTCCTGTGAAGGTAAGCCTTCACTGCGAAGCTATTTCCTTTCCCGAGAAGAACAAAATGCATTTTGGGCAACACACAAAGCCCAGCAAAGGGAAAATAATCATTGATCAATTATCATTCTCCATACTGACACTTAGTGCTTGTTTACAATCACTCCGCTGGACAGGTTTCCCGTAAATAAAGAGGATTATGGGAATTTTCTTAGAGAATCACATTCATTCAAATTCATTTATGCCTGTCTATTTGTCAACTGCGCAACAATACCAGGCCAATTCAATCCCAAAGTCAGTAATGTTTTTATGACCTTGGCAGAGAAAGAGGATTTTGTGTGTGCCTAAGTGCGTCTGTGCAAGTGTGTGTGTGTGTGTGAGCAAGAGAGGCAGGGAGAGAGAGAGAGAGAAAGTGTGTGTGTGTTTGTGTGTGTGACACTTTTCATATTGTTAGGGATGCCTGCTGCAGTACTCTCCCATGTGAGAGACAAATAGAGGGAGTCTCTCTTTATCAGCTGGCATGCCTGACAGTGTGTGTCTGCCTCTCTCTCTCCCTCTGTCTCTCTCTCTCTGTCTCCCTCTCCTCTTTGCAGGTCCCCTGCCACATGCTGTTCTACTCCTCTCCTCTTCTGCACACATCCATCTCTCCATCCTCGCTGCACTCATCCCAGTCTCAGACGGCTGGTGGCTCAATGGCTAACCGGATTACGGAACAACAGAGCACCTTCCTATCCGTTCCTCACCCTCAATCTACTCGCTCCAGCTCCTTTTGAGTGAGGCCAGTGAGTCCCTTGACTAGCCAGGCTTTATTGAGGCGTCTATGGGGCTTTATGCGGCTGCTGCTCGGCCTTGCCCCTTCCCTCATCAATCATCTGTCTCCAGAGTCGCTACCCGAGCTGAGACAGGCCTCAATGCACCCTTCCAGGAAGCTCTATAGGAGAAAGAGAGGGGGAGAGAGACAGAGGGAGAGAGAGAGAGATGGAGAAAGACAGAGAAAGGAAGAGCAAGAGAGGGAGAAAGAGAGAGAGAGAGGGAGAAAGTGAAAGTGGGGGTTTAGTTTTCTGTAAATTACTGTGCTTTCAACGTCATTGGACAGCTCTTCTGGACATTGTTAAATAGTTACTCATGAAAATGAATCCAATGTAAACAGTTCTGGTGCTGTTATATTTCTTGCATTGATGTTTAAGATATAAAATGCAACAAGTGAATAATTAACAACAACAAAATGAATAACAAAAACAACATCAATAATAATAATAATAACAATAATAACACACGTTCATGTAATTTTTGTAAACAGCTATGCTGTAACTGTTATTATTTATATCATGCAGGCCTTTGACTAATTTTCTTGACGTTGAGGGTTAAAAATAGACCATGCTGAGAGGAAAAACAGTCTCATCAAATCTGTCGATGATATCACTTTCCCCTTTTTCATCCTGCCTCCACTATGTCGAATTCTTCTCCCTGCACTTAACTTTTTTAATAACGATTTTTTCCTCTTGCCGTAAGCTCACACTCGGCTCCTTGTGGAATTGCCCAATCCGATTATGGCTCTTTTCTACAGCAGACGCCAGGGCGCAATAAGAGCAGCGCGCACGGAAACGCGACTTCACCCATCAATTAGATCTCTATTAGCAGCCGATGTGGAGCTCACCGCAGGAAATACCGCACCCTACTGCAACCCAGCGCTGAAATTAAACAATTCTTCAAGACGACAAGCTCCATTCTAACCTCAGACGCTTCTCTGGGCTTTATCCTTGGCAATCATATCCTGCTGCCAGTCTGTTATTGTGCCAGTGTACACCCACAGAATGTGTGCAATAGTAAAATCTGCTGCAGCGGTCAAAGAAAGTATTTTTGGCCCATACCTTTCGCTTTTGCATCATGACCTGAGTGAATTTATTTTAACAAATCACATCGGTTGCTGATGGTACGAACACGCCTCAGTGTTGGCTGTAACGATGCAGCTTGTAGGCCGAAATGAACAAAAAGAATGTATAGAACATGACAGATAATGAATAGCCTTCTGCATTCGTTTGGACTCGATGGATATAAGGAGCCTACATTACGCCTACATTCCACTTCACACAGCCTATTAGCTTGCTTTGTAAGAAGATAGTAATGGCCGGCCTATAGGAATCTAAATGTTTCTGAAATATTTTATTCCATGAGACACAAAGATACTGAACAACAATCAATGGCTTAGATAAACTTAAATAAACTTGAATCTTTGAAGTTGTTGAGTGTTATTATTGTTGTTGTTGTTGTTTTTTTTTTAGTAGATTTGTTCAAATCATGTTGCTTTTTCATCTCTCACCCTCTCTTTCAAGAAAAAAGACCTTATTATTCAGAAACTGAGAAGTCATGGCAGTATTTATGACAGTTTACACAGTGTGATACACAAACCCCATGAATATGTTTGCACGTATCTATATTGTGCCTGATAATGATCATGTGTTGGGCGTCACTGTTATATCACCCCAATTAAACTCAAATCATGGCGTCCGATTAAATCCAGTTATGAAGAGGTGCACCCTACAGTGGCCCAGATGCAATCTCCATTGTATCTGTTTGTTTTTCATTTGAGAATTAAAAATTAGATGAAGAGCATGTACGCTGAGTGCCCATAGGCTATCTAAGAATCTTCTTATAGCCTTCTACTGAACCCCATGGATGGCTACACAAGTAAGCCAAAAGACAAAGTCAGTCATGGTCAGTCATTATGTTTGCCATGAGTTGTGTAGTGGGCATCAATCTATAGTGTCCAGTGTAATGCAAATACATGTGTGGATGCGTCTCCTCACGTCACTATTCTATTGATGCATGTTAAAGGTCCTTTGATGCAGTTTCCACCTTATAATGCTTGAACTTAAATAGCTTGACAGACACTCATAAATATCAACAATATTTGAAAAACACTGTACCTCTGAGGCTAACTTTTCTTCCTGGAAGGTAGGCCTGATAATCTTGTCAGAACATATTTGGCGCAATGTGTGGCCAAGCTAGTACACACGTAAATCACCATGAAGTCCTTACTAAAAAAAAGATGAGGATTGTTTTGGTCACGTATTTCTCTATTTGTTCAATCAAAGGATGGCCATTTATCATCTATCGAGACAGCGTCGCATTTTCTACCTAGTTCTCCCAGTCCTGCTCCTAAATTCAGCATTTTTATGGAAAACTGCAGTCATTTTGATTGATGAAATCTAAAGATGTCTAAAACAATCCCGGAGATCTCCAACTGAGTTGCTCCTACGGGGTGCTTCAGTGTTGTCATTGTTGAAGTGACATAAGGGGGGAGCTTCGTGAGAATACACGAAAAAAGTCGCGATTTCAGTGTAAAGGATGTAGAAAAGATCCAGGATTTCTTTCATTTGTGCAGGCAGTGGGAAAGTTGGTGAAACTTTTCTCCATTGCAGCGGAATACAATACCTGCTCAGTCCCACCGGACGCATTGAAAATCATGTGGCTAATATAGGCCTGGTGTGAATGCAAGAATGGCCCATTTATACAGATGGATAGTAAAGTTTTTGGTTTTATGCGTCTGTTTAAAATGCTGGGCACTGTCATGGTTAGTTGAGACCGCGTGAGTGAAGCAGCTTATAAGAACCAATGTCTGTAGAGTTACCCTGAATTGCTAACAGCTTCATGGCTAAACATAATGAAAATGCACTGGTGCAACTTTGCTGGAGTATAGGTTACTATGAAAGACACGCTTCCGATTTGTTTTGATGGACTAACAAGCCCGCAGCTTGTTAAGTCTTATTTATTGTGCGCCATAATGTCGAAAGAAATGTCACCTGCTAAATTGTCCCAAATTAAGGCAATCCATTATTAATAACGAGAGGGGGGAGGGCCACTATCGGAAATATCTTACTTAAATGTCGCCTCACCCAAAGGGAGTTTTAATAAATCTTCCTCTATTTTAACTGCGTTTTCCCACAAAGTCCCTCGGGCGAAGTGAAGCCGTGTCAAGATTGCGTTTGTGTGCCAGTGCTTAGGACCAGCTGCTCCAAAAAACAGACAAGCCCTTGTCAATTAGTCGCTGACAAGCAGGTCCTTCGATGGCCCGAGGCTCTATGGAGAGCAGCAGTGTACAGTCTCAGCAATTAGTATCCATTTCTGTCGAGACCTCCTTGGAGCTCTCTCACGGCCATTGCTCAGGCAAAAATTTGAACGCCAAGAAGGCCACTGACTGCCCTGTCGGATGATGTTGAACCTCGCCACGTTGATCGTTGAACCTTGCACTTTGCTGCCCCTCGTCGCATGTTTTCTTCCTCAGGTTATGACATAAGCAATATTTAAAGCATGCCGTGAATTGGACAAACATTCGACCATGGCGCGCTGAGCCTTTGTCGCGGGTGTCAACCCCAAGCAGCTGGTGGTGGCATTCCGAGGCGTCTCAGTGCTGGCCTTTGGCCTGAAGGGGGATGGACTCCGGACAGCGCTGTCCACCCGATCTTACAACTCCCAGATAGCTCGGGTCAGAGAGGCCAAGTTTCCAGCAGGACAAGCAAAGTACACGCCAGCGGCAGCTGAGTTGAACAAAACCGCCGTCGCCCGCCCGGCCAGGGAATCATTAGTATAAGCGTTTGTTTAACTAATTAGCAAGCTGGGAAGCCAGGGGGAGACTTGTAGGGACAAGACATTTATTTCAAGGAAGATCCAGAGTTCAAAGTACAGGATGGGGACACGGCTGCTTCGCCTGTGTGGCGCACTGAAGTTCAAGAACAGAGCAAACAGCACATGCCAACAATGCCCGGTGAAACGCACAAGGCCTCAAAGAGAGGGAGGCAACGTCCCGCGTTAAATATGGGAAAGTTTGGTGAACGGGTCAGCGGGTCAAGAAAAGTCAACAAGAGAGCAGTCTAGATGACAGAGGGAATTTAATATCAAAAATACATAAATCTTCAAGTGAGGGCAGCAGCACAATGGACACAAAGGGGCCGAGTGTTCGAGTCAACACTGATTTGTTGTTGGCGACAGAAAGGATAGGTCCAAGTTGTTAACATTTAACACAAAAAGTTAACACTGTTTATGCGATTTGCAAGGGGTTCCCTTCAGGCCACAACGGCCATGCACAACGGAGTGCACAAAGGTGGTTGTTTTGCATTGTAGGCTACTAGCATTGGGCTTAAGTCTATAGGCTACTCAATAAGAATTATTAAATCCAAGAGACATAAACAACGTTTAATTAAAGGCATAGGCCTACATAGGCTACAAATGTTTTTAAATTTGTGCAACAAAATATGCTATGGGTAAAATAACAAAAATACGGATTTTACTGAAATTTTAATATTTAGCTCGGCATTAAGAATCTCAAGGGTCTTAATAATTTCACTGTTCTTAGTTTTATATGCGAGGACAAAATAATTCTGTTTAATCGCTGACTGCGTCCAGAACCGTGCCTGAGAACTTCGTTTGACCTTCACCATATTCTCAGCAATTTTCTAACAGCCATTACTAACCTTTGTTAGTTCCCGAGTCATAGCTATCCCAGCCACACACAATTCCATAATTCCTTATAGAAACGCATTATTAGGGAAATCCTTCCTTTTTGACAATTTAATAGTGCAAACTAATCATCTGCGTGACATTGGTCATTCATCTCTGCATGAACAGACAAAGAGCAGGCCTCTCTGCCCGGCCGCCCGGAGTCTGCTCTATTTTCAGATCAAATTCACAATAAAAGCTTTGTGACTTCTTAATGGTTGTGTTTATGAAGCAAGCCATAAGGCTATGGCGTTGCTTCCCTGCCAAACAGGGCCTATAATGTCACCACAGAAGTCTGTGTACAGGCCTGCAACTTCAACTGTAGTGCACACATGGGCAAAGAAGAGGAGGGGAATATAAAATGTCTCTCATATATCGCGGGTTATGAATTCTTTTCTGAATCAATTTCGTGGTTCTGAAGCATTTGAAAACACTCTCCGGCGGGAGTAACAAGACAGAGGAATTGATCCGCAGAGACCTCACCTTTGGAGCGCCTCAATAACAGAGACATCATCTTCACGCGATGAGAGTATAATTTTTAATATATATGCAATAAATGTTCAATTTGTTTTCTAAAAATGACGGGAAATAATATCACCCAATTTCAAAACCATCCATTAAACTCCAATGATGTGCGCTTTCCAGCCACTTGTGTTTGATTAATCCATTTTGTGATTATGTTTGATAAAGTAATAATGATACTAGTGTGATCTTGACATTAACCTCTCTGCGGGACACTCCTCATGTCTTTTACGAAGCGGCATTTTCCTTTCGTGCTTCGATGGTCAATAATTAATGTCCTTATTTGCTTAATTTGGCTTAATTAGGCTACATTGCAATTTCCTGGATTTCTTAAGCCAAGTAAAAATGCAAATTGACTGTTATTTTGACCCATAGAGGAATTAGAGGGTAGGAAGCTAGTCTTTTTTTCAAAACCAATGATCAGGTTATCAATAATGATTGTATGAATAGGGTTAATCAATGGTTTATTATTATTATTATTATTATTGTTGTTGTTGTTGTACTTGCATATATATATATATAAAGGGTAATATTATCTGCCAGCATAAGGGTAAGGCCGGTCCATAAATTAGAGACAGAGACTTTGTATAATACGGTTCATTAAAACCATTTCCCATTCCAGCCTTTTGCAATGCTCCTGTTCGTTGACAAAAGCCCGTGTCAAGCATTCGTGTAGGAACGCCTAGACGATTTGTGGTGACGTTAACAGCACACTGACCCACTGTCATCAGCTACACTTAAAAATACATTGGTTATAATATTTTATTATAACTTCAAAGTTTATTTTGATCCTATTGAGTGCGCATGTCGAATAAAAACACAAACAATAACAACAAAATCAATAACAACCACAATAACGACACAACATTTTGAGGCAGCAAAATGCGTTTTGGCATTTGATAGTCTAATGATCTATAATCCATAACTTAATGTTACAATTTAGCCCATCCTATTACCCTAGATGAATCTATTTTGGACAATTATTTTCACCTTATTGTAGCGCTCTTCGGTTCTTTAATCAGACGCTTTAATCCGAGTCTGAAGCGTGCAGTTTATTTATTCTCGATCTGTTTAAGTCAATGGACAGAGAAACGACCAAAAGACTCTTTATATAGCCCGTACTTTTGTTGTTTAGGCTGTGTTTTCTTTGACAAACAGCCTGAAAGGAATTCTGTTGGGAATCGATTCACCGTATCCCTTTCTCCTCTTTTGATGCATCCTTTTTGCTTGTCCCCAATTTTCGTTGTTTCGGCCTATTCCACTCCCTGTTTGTTTAAATTCTTTATTCTAGCTACGATACAGCTGCTGTGAGAAGAAAGTTCTCTTTTCCGATAACAACCGCAGTAGTATTGAAGATAGCCTTTGATTTCTACTTAAAGAGTCTTTGACTTTAGAGCGTCAGTCATTTATTTTTGTTTGATCTGTGTGGATTCCCCGAAAACGCACGGCCCACGCTGATGGATGCGTTTTGAAGTGACGGGGTAAAGGTCGTCGAAAGTTAAAGTGATTAAAACAAATCTCTGTATGAACTAGTTAATTTAAAATTTTATAATTTTGTTGGTTATTTATTAAAAAGTCAGCATTACGCTGATTAAGTCCCAAAACATTCTATTACACTTTTAAAATACTTCAAAGTAATTCGAAAGTAATACTTCAAAGTAATTCCGATGCACAGCGATCACATTTTGGCGACGGAAAATGCGCATTTCCCCCTGAGAAAGAAATTACGCACAGCGATTTCACTGTGTATAAAGAAGTGTTGTCTATTATAACGGTCTAACGTCGATATAAACTTCCAATAGTCCGTTTATTTTAAGTGATATATCGGATGAGATCAAGGTACCATGACTTTGTGTCCTTTCAATAAGCGACAAAGACAAGAAACATGTAAACAGGCTGCATCATAGTGTATGCGTACTTACAGTCGGTTACTGGTCTTTTCCCTCCTCAAATCCCCTCATATCCTGACAGTGAGTTTTTGCCTCGGCTATTTCTCGGAGATTCACTTTTAGAAGTGGAAAGTTTGTGTCCCCCTGCACCATTTTATACATGATGAGCCGTCAGTAATGGGATTATTAAACAAAAACGGTTTCAGGCGCTGGCGCTAACCTTTTTTAATGCCTAATTAGGTTTTGCAAAGAAATAATTAGATTTTACGTCGCTTACATTGGCTATATTTTCGAGCGACGTTGAAACTGTTCCATCCTTTTATGACCTTCGTGTCGATCAACTTAAACAATATGCATTTACCGTCACTGTGTAGAGTATGATTTCAAAATATACTGTGATCAAATATTATACATAACGCAGCATAAATTAATTACACTCCACTGCTGCTTCCACCAATAAAAAAACCCAACTTCGAAGAGAAGTGCGCACTCTAGTGTTGATTACAGTCACATCACCCATGTTTTCTCCAAATTTTAGAACATTGCATTGCAATGAGATTTTATGGAAAAAGGTTGAATTTTATTTGATCTAGTAAGCTCTGTTTGTTTGTTTGTTGTTGTGTAGTAAACCACCACATATACTAGGGAGATTATAAGCCTAGTGGATAGATAAAATACTCTGTAAAGTCAAACAGTTATCCAATCACTATTGAGAGGTATGTTAAGAAATCAGAAACATAGACTACAGGCCTTTTCATAAAATAGAGAGAATCCTAACAGATAAAACAAAATGGACACAAATACTGGTCCATTCTTGCAGTAATGGCATCTTTAAAATTATTGGTTCTGATGCCATCTGGTGGCCACTAGTTCAGGGGACGTCAGCGTTTTTCAGGCCGACTCAGTACTTTTTATGAAGCCTTATTGGCACTGCTAGAAGCTAATTGGTGTTTGATGCCAATACTGTCAGCAATGTCATGCTGCAATGCATTCTTTTATTTTGTGATTTCCTATCCTCCATCATTAACTGCACAGTGCATGTCCTGGATGACTGGTGTATACCGCTTCATATGACTCTGGCATCCAAATGAATTTGGAAATGGTAGGCTATCATGGTAGTCTGATAAACATGGTACAGCCACAAACTGCAGTACATTTAGCTGGGCCAACATTAACATGTGGGCTGTGATCATTGTAAAGTCATTATTGTAATAGTCATTATTGTCATTATTGTAACAGTCCAGTGCAAACAGTTCAGACCTTTAAAGAATCCCAGCCAACATTCTGAAGGACTTCCAAAACAATGCCAAGATGCATTTTGTTCATTTTGTATTTTCTTAATTCTTTTACAAAATTATGGTTTGAATGTTGTGTTTCTCTAAACCTATAGGCCTGGAATCTGGTCTACTGCATGACGCGGCTTCTTAACTGTTTGATTAATACCTTAAATTAAATTAGATTAAAGTCTTTGAGGGTTTAAAGCTTAGGGTTCGAGATGAAACTAGTATTTTTGTAACTAGCCTATTTATGTTGTTATTTATGTTATCATTATTATGGTCTAGGCCTTTTGGGTATTATTAGAAGCCCATAGGTCAATGCTTAATGTATGCCTTTAAAACATGATTGGAATGAATGAATGTAATGATTATGTGTTGCAATTTGCTGTCTTCTATGTACAGTTAACATTAACACAACCACTAACGTCTTTGCAAACACACCAGTAGACCAAGTGATGACATATCGCGATATACGACAAGGGTCAGCTGATCGAAGGGTGCTCATGGGAACATTGCCGGGTTTGCAACACGGTGGAGTCACTGCTTAGGCTGCTAGAAATCGTTTCTCTGAATGATTTTTTACCCGATTTTCGTTTTATCGAATCAGCGTTAGACAATTTTGGTGTCGAACGAATCTTCAATCACCGCAGGTAATTATAAAAGCAATAATTAGTCCGTTTTGCCGTTGTCACTCCACGGCAGTTTTTTTCAGGGAATGTACTGTTAGATACCCAGCAGAGTAAACTAAGGCAAAGAGGCTAGCTACCTAGCTAGCTCGTGTGCTTACATGTCCCGTTAGCTCTCTTCCGCTAGCTGTCGCAGAACATTCTAGATCAAGATATCTTGAGCTGACAAAAAAATCCATTGGCAGTAAAAATGACACCCTGCTGTAATGTTAATTGAAATCTCCACAAGATAGATAAGGAGTCCCTCCTGTGTATTTTACTATCAGTTCCTTTATTAGGTTAACATTAGGTTAGCAATAGCAAGCTAATAATTTCATCTAGCTAACCTTAGCCAGCGACAACGATGTTATCATTCAATTTAAACTTATTACATTACAGTTACTGTCGAGTAACATTAGTCGACGATCAAAGACTACGTTATGAAAAAAGTTGCGGAAATGTTCCTGAAGTGGGTGTCTTTCAAAAGGTCTAACGTTAACTTGAGTAATGATGGCTTACTGCACCATTGTACCGTTTTGAACGGTACAATGATGGTTGGAGTTGCTTCTGTTTCTTGAGATTTCATGATTGTAACTTAACGTTAGCTGTAATGCGAAGGAGTAGTTAACCTAGGGCCGTACAGAACTTAATGGGGTGCGTTAAGCCTTTTTATTTTTAATTTCAGTGGGGTTGACAAGAGATTGCACCGTGTCTTGCACCGTGTCCACTTTTGCCAGATTCAACTTTGGGTTTTAAACAATGGCAGACACAGAGCCCCAAAGCCCTCCTCAGGCAGGGCCAGTGGTAAGTGCCTTTTTTCACCATTAGTCACAGATCATAACAAAAAAATTACAGTAACCAGTATCTAAACTGTTTCACTATGGATATTACTTTGATAGGGAAGCTTGCCTCTTGTTGGCATTATTGACTCTTTTGTATTTCTCCCAGTGACCTCTGCATGTTAGTTATCTCTAATTTGTGTACTGGTTATAATTGAGTTGAATTGAGATTAAGAGTTTAAAGTAGACTAAATGAATACATCTCTGTTATTCAGCAATTCCTGTTGGCTAACAAGTTGGAAACAGCAATGTGGTTGTCTCGACTCTTCACTGTCTACTGCTCTGTCATGTTTATTCTCCCAATCATGGGGTGAGTGCCTGAACCTTGTCATTTTACCAGCCTTTTTGTTTAAATCACTTTGCAAGCTGGAGTATTTTTTTTTTTTTTTTTTGGATGATCATTTCCATTTTCATCTGGTTTTAATGGTGGGCAGTGGTGGCCACCATTGTGTCCTTGAGCAAAGCACCCTAAGTTTCTCTAGGGGTGACTGGCCCTGAACAATTAATAGTTGACAAATGCAAGTCGCTTTGGACAAAAGCATCTGCTAAATGCATAACTATGAATTAAATTCTTGATATCTCTTCATCGCTATTGACACATCACGAATGACACAACAGTGGCCAAGAAGTTGATGTTTACATTGCTTTATCTGTGAAAAGACTACAATGACATGTATTCTTATGATACCATTTGCCCCTCAAGACCATACGCAGCTACAAACTTCTACCAGCGGGCCCTGTTGGCCAATGCACTGACCAGCGCTCTGCGGCTGCACCAGAGACTGCCTCGCTTCCAGCTGAGCCGTGCCTTCCTGGCTCAGGCCCTTCAGGAGGACAGCTGCCACTACTTGCTCTACTCCCTCATCCTCGTCAACTCCTACCCCATTACCAGTATCCTTGTGTGCAGTGTTAACTGATGACAAAACTAATGTGGACTAGTAATTCTATTGGGGGATTCGTAGGGGAAGTAGATGCACAAGTACAAGGGCATAGTGCCACTGAGTTAGTGATGTCTGTCCACTGCTATGGACAACATCCAGATGAACGTTTGCGTGATTGTTTTGTATGGTTAGTAAGTATTAGAACTGAGTTGTCCCTTTGTATGTGTTCCTTAACCCCAGTCCACAGTGAGCATATTCCCCATCTTCCTCTTTTCCTTGCTTCATGCCACTACATACACTACAAAGGTCCTTGATGTGAGTACCAATTCCTCAGCACAGTTAAAAACATCTCCCAACAGTTATGGAAATGTTTAGTAATATTGATAGACCATAATGAAGTATTTTGATATAATTTTTTTTTGATTGTCGCCAAGGCAGAAATCTCTGTTTTCCCCCTCAAAACGATCTTGTCAAGGTTGTCTGGTTTGCTTCCAGATCATAGAACTAGGGATTGTAAAAAGATCAGATATTTAAAAACATTTTTTAATGTTTTACAAACTGCTTAGTGTCATTGACTGCAGCTTTACCCTTTGGGATATTTTTGGACTGCTTGCACAGCTATTCCCTGAATTACTCACTCACATTATGCTCCTGTCTTGCAACTCTAGGCTATGGGACCCAACAGCCTCATGTTTGTGAGGAATTTCCTCAATAAGCTAACCTCTAACCAGCAGAACATTCTAAAGTTCATCGCCTGCAATGAAATTTTTCTCATGCCAGCTACTGTCTTCATGCTTTTCAGGTACGTCAAAACCTGGCATTAAAGATTCTATGTAGTGTTGTCATAGAATTTTTTTGCTTTCAGTTGGTTTTAAACACAACTTTTGGCTCTCACCTAAACAGTGGTTACACACATAACCTTAAGTAATGCAGTGTGATTCCATGGTGCTTTTGAATATTTAATTGCAGACTTATTGAAATCAGACAGTAGCACTGTAAATATATTTATTTCGTAATTTATTTTGGATTAAATTTGAGACTTAGTCAGACAGTAGCAATGCAAATATATTCATTTCCACATTTATTTTGTCTGCAGTGGGCAGGGCAGCATTCTGCAGCCATTCATATATTACCGATTTCTCACACTCCGGTATTCTTCCAGGCGTAACCCATACTGTCGGTAGGTACTCCTTATGAATTGCTTTTGTGTCCCACATTTCGTTGACACTGAAAAGGGTTAAGGCAGTTTTTTGCAGGCATTTTAAGTATAGCTATGTTGCTGAAACAGACACACACACATACACACACCTTATAAGACAACCTGGCTGGAATATCCAGACACGCGGTCATGAATTTAAGACTGTAGAATATAGAAAGACATTGATGGCTGTGGGGGTGGTTGGGGATGGGGGCAGATTTGTGTAGGGTAATTAGTATTATGCAGAAAAATCTGGCTATTGAAAATTGTATTAGACACATGTTTTTGACTGTCGCTTGCAAAATGCATCAATATTCTATGTAGTGAAAATGTTTTGTCTACCTACCCACTCCATACATGTGTAACTCTTGTTTGTGTTATCTCCCAACCCAGCACCCTGTTCACAGAGCTACGGATGCTTCTGGAGCACTTCATCATGAAGCCTACCTGCCCTGCCTTCTTCAGACGCATGTGCCTCAACAGCATTGCCTTTATCAGCCGCTTGGCCCCGACTGGTGTCTAACCTGACCTCTCCTCACCCTAACTTTCACACAGAACAACACACACACACACGCACGCACACACACACAAACATATATGCACACACACTCCCCACAGATACAAAAACACAGCCCTCTAGCAGCGGGAAGAAGGGATCCATCACCTAAGAGACTGACGTTGCAAGGCAGACTCTTGATGAATGTTTTGGAGACTCACACCTACTCTTGTCAGCCATCTGCTCTTCATCTGCTCCTCCTCCTCCTCAAGCTTTTGCTGCAGTGGACTGGATTTTAAGACCTGGATGATAGACTTATCCTTTTTTTTTACCATGCACTGTGGAGCAAAGACGTCGTAGGGAACATCTGATGACGCTGATGATTATGGTTACTGTAGATGTATATGTATGGGGCACTGTTTTGTGTTTTTTTTTGTTTTGTTACCCACGGTGCAACAGCTTTTGGTCTGTCACCTTCAGGATGTATTTATTTGTGGGTTTCATTTTTTTTCCTTTACAGATGGATTAAATTGAGATTACTTATTTATGATGAAATTATAAATGTTCATGATAGCAATTCTTGATTGAGATTACGTTGTACTTTTGTCAGATATGGGATTAGTGTCTGGGTACTGTAGATTTCAAAGCATTGGATTATATGTATCCAATCCATTTTTATACTTTATTTCCTGTGAAACAGCTTCTTTTTGTCGTGCGTGTGCTGGTGTTGTCTTAACTTGCTTTTCCTTTCTAAATGAAAATGTGAACTTTGATGATACAATCTGTATTAACAATTAATCTGGGAGAACCTCAGTCTTCATTTGAATGAAGCCAGATTTTATGTGCCGACGTTTGTAATACTTTTAAAATGTTACCGTAACAACTAATTTTAGTATGGTTATTTTTCCAAAACTAGGTCATAAATTCAGTGTTCATATACAAAATGCTTTTGTTAGATTGGTCATGTGTACTCTGGAACTGCACTGCATCTTTTGTGAGGTGACACTGTGGGTTCTAAAGTCAAAAGTTGATTCTCATTGTTCACTTAAATGTTAAGGCATGCCATCATTTGAGTCTGTTTGATTTAGTTGAACATATTTCTATAGCTGAATGAACTCTAGTACATGAGCAAAACTTAATAAAACCCTAATTCACAGCTTGCATTTGGATGGTTGATGAAACCTGCTGTGAGTGCCTGAAGAGGCTAGTCATTAATCAAGAAACTTCAGCATGATTATTTGTGCAAGGTTCCAATATTATTTGATCATTTACACCTAGACCTTGTGTACATTCCCCACTGCAGATTTAATTTTTTTAACACGACTATAATACAACCAAATAGTACTTTACACTAGTGCCATGTTTTATAACAGCTCTGAAATTTGTACAATTTAAATACCAAGTGGACTTATTTAGCTCACTGTATTACTTTGGTTTCCCCCTCATCTTCCTTCTGGTATGAAAGGCATTCAGCAACTCCAAAGCAAACACTGGTGAACTAAAACCATAGAACCAACATTTAAATCAAGCTAGGTAAAGATGTCATCTTGACATGGTAATGTGTCACCAGTATGCTGTCAAATATACCAGATTAACTTTTTAAAGTAACAGAAATAACCCACTGCTTTACAGTGCCAACTACAAATCTAATCAAGCTTTCAGCTCAGTGAAATATGAAAACACCAAAATATTCAGTGGGAGAGGGTGGACCACAAGATATGTAAAAACAATTTGTTCAGTCTCAGTTTACAAGAGCAAACTGTAGTATACTAAGCCTACTTGATTTTTAAATGTGCAGCAAAATCTTTC
Source organism: Tenualosa thibaudeaui (assembly GCA_027481765.1). Taxonomy (NCBI): domain Eukaryota; kingdom Metazoa; phylum Chordata; class Actinopteri; order Clupeiformes; family Clupeidae; genus Tenualosa; species Tenualosa thibaudeaui. The sequence goes on along the minus strand of JAIFZK010000004.1, from coordinate 8,189,595 downwards.
AATGTTTTATTTGTATTACCCATTGCCTTGGCTGAAGCCATCAAAGTGCCAAAAAAGAGTGTGCCATAGGGTTCCATCATGTTTGCATAGTTCTGCTGATCTCCCTTATAGCACTATACTTCATATATAATTGTGTAAACAGAAAAAGGTAATTTGCCTTTTCTGCAAGTATGGCAAGTGTTCTACTGTACATCAGAACCCCTGTACTGCAACCAATACATAGGTCTGGGGTAACTTCTGAGGCCTCTACCAGCAGTGAAGCAGCCGATAATTTGTAGGCCAACACTATAGCTACAGAGAACTGCAATCCAACAGTGGTTTATCCAGCAATTTGGAGGGGATAGTTTAGAGAACTTGCACAATTACAGATAATCAACTCTTACCAAAATCACAAACACTTCCAACATTTTAAGACAGGACACAGATTTTAGATGTAAAATTCTGGGCATTTAATTACAGGTGGCATTTCCAAAAACAGAAAAATCTGAGGCTGCATAAATAGTCCAGAAATTGCCTCAAAAAACGAGGGGGACATACAAAAACATTTAAAACCACAGCTTGATTAACTGCATATGAATTTCTGGTCGGTTGAATCAGGCATTAAAAGCAGTCCTTAAGGACAGCCATATAAAAATTTACATTAAAAGCACTAATTTCACCACATACCCAAGTAATCAAGGCTATGGTTTCAGTTATTGAAATTCTGGAAATATGCAACATTTAGTAGAAAAATAAATGTGTACACAAATTATTATAAAGGTCTGGGGCTGAATCTATTCCAACTGCAACTTCTCAGGAGGGTCGATAAGGGAAACTTCATGATACCTGACAAAGACAGTGGAAAACATCACCATGAATCATGGTCAGAAGCACAAGGACAACACAAGTCTCAATACAAAATGCAACATTTACTCACTTTGAGGTCTTGTACTTCTCCCTCACCGACTGCTGTGCATGTCGGGCAGCATTGAGGTAGGTCTGATGCAGATCCAAGACGCAGGGCATCAAGTCTTCCAAAGTGTATCCAGTGGTCTCAACCAATGTCTTTGACTAGAACAGCAGTATGAATGATGCAGTCAGGAAGTTATATTAATGTGACTGGTTTAAGACCAGTTTTGACTTTTAGAATCCAGTTCACAAGTGAAGAATCTTGAATCAACTTGACTTACCCAAGATCCACCTGTGATCGTTTGATTGGCCAAAATGTATGCAGCAGCTGCAGTTTGTGAAGGAAGATATTTCAGGAAGGGGTCCGAGTCCACCAGGCTCAACTCGCCAAGAAACTACAGAGAGTAATTAAGTGTTAAAGCGACTGTGGGGAGGGGGGGACTATTGCAACAGCCAGTTTCAGAGCAACTGAAGAATGAATGCACTCACCATTGCCAAACTCTCTACCCGTTTGCTGACTGGCTGGTGCAGAAAGTACTGGGTGAGAAACTGGTTGATTGTGGGGGCTGACAGATCAAAGGACAACACCTTCAAAATCAGATGCTCCATTCTCAACACCTGTTTTTTCGTGTAGGTGTCATCAGTAATGTAAACGAACTCTGCCACCTCTGGAGGATAGATCTCCTCAAATTTCCTGCAGGAGAGACATGGATTAGCCCCTACAATAAGCGAGTCACAAAATTGGGGGATATGCAAAGCCCATACAGGCATCAAGTAGCTTGCCAACAGCAAACACTTACGAAGCTAGCAGCATGGCAGCTGTTCCAACCAGCTGCAGCTTTCCCCTCAATACAGACATTGAGGACAGGAAGCGGTCAATGTAGTTTACAGCCAGGTAGAGGGTCTCATTCTGGAGCTTGTACTCCTCACCGACCTCGACGAGCCAGTCAACAAGAATGGCCCGCATGCTGTTTGTGATGTCTGGCTGCTTCTTCATGTAGCCGGCTTTCGGTTTGCACTTCACCTATTAACAAGCACAAAAGTACCGGCCATAGAGATGAAAATTGAGACCAGGCAATAACCAAGACCTCATCAGAAATGCCAAGGGAAAGAGTGTGCTCACCTCCATTTCCCTCAAGTGTGCATGAATTTCTGCAGCATACTCAGTGACCTCATTTACACAGGGTGGTTTCTCTTCCTCAACAACAGACATGTCCATAGGAGACTCTGAAGTCAAAGCACAAGGTTAATTTGGCTTTTCTGGGTACTGGGATGAACACATTAATTAACTAATTTTGAACACATACCAAAGCTGACATCCATGGGCAGGTCAATTGTAGCAAGGGGCTGCCTTAGGCGTGTTACAGTAGGGTTTAGTGTTAAGGGAGAAGTGTCCACGGTGTTGCCTTTGGAGGGCTGCACTCGTTTCTTGGTGCAGGCACCATCAGGCTCATCCACATGAATCTGGAAAGCAGCCTGTTTAGGAGGCAACTTCTCCGCACAACTCCTGCCATAGTCTTCTGATTTGCAAGAAGGTCCCTGGTTTGATGCCTGCAAGGTGACGATACATTGCAAATCTATAAATATGCCTTTACAGGACAAGCATCAATATACTACACTTTTACCATTTAAAGCATCAAGCAAACGTTCAACCAAGTGGCACAGAGTTATTGTTCGCTTTAACGTGTTAATCACTTACAAGAAAATCGTGCTGTAAATAAACACTTAAGGCTTAAGATGCTCACTATGCTAATACCCAGCGACAGCTGATTGCCAACATGAATGTTGGCCCATCCTGACAGACGCAAAATGGCGGAAAGCTTGGGAGGGAACAGGGGACATTTAAAAAATACCAACAAGGGGAAACGACCGCCAGAATTTACTCACGTCTACAGAGGCAACTGGCAAACTTAATAATAAATAAATAAATAAATAAAGTTATTTTTACACAGAGCTAGAGGGTGTAAGTACGTTTAAAACAGCCGTGTTAGTTCATTGAATGGTAAATACTTGGCGGTTGGCTAGCTTGCACACAGCTACCCACAGGTGGCTAGTTAGCCACCCAAGTTAATACTAAAAATCACCATATAGGTTTAATATCACACAATAGTAGCTCAAAGGCTAGTCCAACATTCCAAAAACACAATCAAGCCAATTAGTGAAATTGCAATCAGTGATGGGAAAGCCATTCATGAAAGGAAGAGCAATGAGTGATCAGTTGGCTTGCTCCCGTTCAGCTAACTTTCCAGCCTGCAGTTCACAACCAACCTGTTTTAAGCCGCGCTGAACCTGTAGTTTGCGTGGATTGTTCTCCAGGGCCCCCAAAACAGTTCTGTTAGCAGGCTTTGGGATCGCATTTTCTTGATTTTCCAACCTGCCTTTAGAAGCCCGAAGCCTGGAGAGCATATTTTCTTGATTCTCCGAATCACGAAGCGCGTTTCCTTGGGTAAAGGCTGACATTTTCTTGCGGACAGTGGCTAACCAAGCTGGTCTGAAAAATGTGTTGCTAATGTGTAAAGTTTTAAAATAAAACAAGAAACTAGTGCACTTGTTTAGTTACAAGATAGCCATATGATCAATTGTGACGTTCAAGTAACCAATTTAGCAAACCAAAGGCAGGCAAGAATCGATGAATGACTCAATGCCGAAAGCAGACGTCGCTAGCCAGCAAGCTAGCACCAAACCACAGAGAAAGGTTGTAGACTAGCAACGACTGAATATAATCATCGAAAGCCAGTTGATGACACTAGAACTAAAGCAAAAAGCCCATCCTGCAACAAATTAAGCTACAACAAAGACAAGAACCACCATCACACCATGTGCATCTAGTAAGATGCCCTCACCTATCCTGCCTTGTTTCTTTTCAGACCGTGCAGATATTGTTGCTGTCTCAGTTCAAGTAGCCCGCGACTATTGAAAACATCCAATCAGAATTCATGTAGCGCATACGTCACTTAAGTGTACGGCGGCCGAAAGAATCCAAACTTGTTCCTACGTTTTTAGAAACCGTTGGGGATTCAGTGTTCTCAGTTCACCATTGGTTCAGACAAAATTCAAAAATGACATTGTACAGCGATCGTCAGTGTTGAGATTTTCAGTCATACATATCTGACAATATATTAATTGAAACTGTTATGTTATCTTTGAATTCATTTATTGTTGATTTGTGTGTTGAATTTTGTTGTAAGGTTAATGAAAGTGAAACCATCTTTCAGCTGTCTCATTGAATATTCTGTAATATTTCACTTGCATACACAAAGTCCATTTCAGTACATTTATTACATTATCAAAAACACCAGTATGCAGAGAATATTGGACATATATCATGAATGGCCATTCCCACAAAGGCAATACAGAAAATGTCTTGGATAGTTTAATAGTCTTCACAAAAACAGATCTTTCACAAGACTGTCTACGGACAAAATATGACAAACATAATTTCACATAAAATAAGTGTTTTATAGTGGAATAGATTAAGCTTCATTAAAGAAATCCATCAAAGAGTTCAGGTCATAGTTATCCAGAATTTCCAGTAACAACGAAACCTTAGTTTTCACATTCTGTCCTTTAAACTTGAATTTGTCAATGAAGAGATCAGTAATCATACCTGTAAAAAAACACAACAAATGTGAGATCTCTCACAAAATCATGGCAATATTAAAGTAATTTGTAAAAGTACTGTACTTTCTATAGCTATGGTTTTGAGCTAATGTTTATTAGAGCCTATTTTAAATGTTAGGCCAACACCTAGGATTTCATACCATATAATCTTTCCAAATGGGCCGGCTGCTTCTTGTACTCTTCTAAGAGGTGAGCAGACTCATCCAGAATACCACGATACTCAGGTATAAGGAAATCTGCATTGCCTTCATGTACCTGCAGTTCCTGTTTCATACAAAACACATGCATTTTAGTTGAATCCATGTTTTATTTAAAACATCAGAGTAAAAAGAAAAATAGACCTAGGCTAGTATAGTGACTTGGTAAAACAAAAACAGGAGGAATAGCCTACTTCAGGACTCCTTGAGAGGGTAGAGAAGAAAAGATTCAATCAACCAAACCGAATGTTAGCTATGACACCACAATCATGCAGCACTAATAAGGAACACTCCCTGTAGCTCACCTTTAGAGCATCAATAAGCTGCACCTTTTTGGCTAGTAACAACTGATATTCCAACTTTGGGTGAATCATCTTCAGTGTATGGCTCACCGAGTCCTCATTTATATCTGTACGACAGGAACAGATATCATCACACATTTGTGCAAACCACAACATCAGAATGCAGGAAGTATTACCTCAAAAAGTGTAAGCATATTGACATTAAGTGCTAATCAATACAGTGCTACACCACTAAACCTCCTTTCTTCTTCCTGCTTGGCTATCTGATAAGATAGGGTTTGGTAGTGTGGCTAACAAGCACAGAGCAGTAGACAGCCAGGGTGGTTGCCCCAGGGCCCCGCTCAAGACTGCATGTGCAGTGTGTCTAGCTGGGTCTACTTCAGTATGTTCAAAGGTGAAGATAGGGGTCAAAAGAGGAAAGACTAGAAAACCACCACAATCTCCACAAGTAGATCTCTGCAAAGCTGAACTGGACAACCAGGTGCAGCGCGTTCACCGATCTTTGTGTGTGTTTGTGTTGGGGGTTTTTGGGACAGGGCCATGTACACTGTTGTTCTTGCCATTAGTTGCTAATGCAAGTATGAAAAGAGGGGAATACTTGAAACACAGACAAAACATTAGCGAATTAAAAAGGCAGAAGTATTCACAATGTGTTTTCGCTTTTCCTGACAAACACTTTTGTAATGTGGCTGACATCCTGCAGGCTGAGGTTCATTCTCTGATCTTATCACTGGATAAAGTCTGGACTGTTGAGGGATGAGATTATTTTTTCTCATCCAGTTAGGATTTCCAAAATGATTGTAGGGTGCTGCATACTGTGATATTACAGTTGAATACTTACCATATGATGTGTTTAAGTTCATTTTTCTCTTTGTGGCCTCTTTGGATAGGACATCCTTTAGTATTGATATTGTTGAAATGTTGTCAGATTTGAAGTGTGCCTCGCCTTTGCTTAAAATCAAACAGAAGACAGAAAAGCTTAAGGATAAGTCGACAACTACGTGTCTAATCCAGTTTATTCTTCCAAATAATATTCACTAAATCATTCAATTTCCTCAAAGTGATTACATCACCAAATGTAATTAACCAACCAAGGTTCCAAAACACCAAATAAACTATTCACGGAATTTGCTGTTACTATAAACACACTTGTGTTTTGAGCTAATGACAGTCTCATTTTTACGGCCTCTACGCTTTGCAACTGAAAGGAAGGCAAACAAAAACACCACCTGTACTCTCTGCCGCCCCTCCCCCCAGTCGCTATAAAAGCATTTACATTTGACTTCAGTGCAGTTCACCTACACTGACCTGCTGATCTTACCAGTAAGTGGCCTCCAGCTGTGTCCCCAGGAAGGTGTTTTGGAAGTAGAAGGTGACGTTGTCTCCTGCCGGGGTCTTCTCCGGCACCTCCGGCAGACAGAACACCACCCATGAGTGGATCTCTGCAAAGCTGAACTGCCCAACCAGGCTCAAAGTGTTCATGGGTCTGTGTGTTCATGGAACAGGAGACCAGGCAACAACATCATCATCATCATTAAAATGTCAACCCTGTGCTCTGTTTTTTTCAGTGAATAAATAAGTAAATAAATAAGTATGCTAAATGGATGTATGCCATGTTATTATTTTTCACTTATCAAAGCAATTAAGTCATTAAATTAAAGCCATTAAGTGTTAATATGACAATGCCAAAGTAAATTCTTTGGTCTGTATTTGGCCCTCTGATAATATTCCAGCTCATTTACTTTGATAAAATCAATTGTGTTTCAATGCTGTGGTGTGGAGTAAATCCTTGGCTACTGAATCCTGAAAACAACTCTGAGTGTTACTGGTCATTTCAGGCATAATTTTAATAATGCTGACATTGGTAGAGATTCTCTCTTTTTTACTCTTACAATTGGTCCATACCTTTCCTGGTCGATGGAATGGGTTCTTTGGTGGAGGGACAGAGGTTTGATCTGGTACTGGCGTACTTGGCAGGTCTTAGGCTGCAGGCGAGGGGTGATGTAAGCCTGGAGAGTGCCATACTGACCCTCAATAGACCTCACCTGAGAGAGGGCAGAACAGCTGAGTCATCATCAGTCCACTGATGTAGAACAAGCTATTCCTGCCTCTCAATTCATGTCATTTTAGTTTAATTTCAGTGAAACTCATTTCACCATCCAGAGTACCCAAGAGAACCTGTCATAAGCACTGTTATGGTAGGTTAGTCTGGCTATCTTCCTATAGCCTATGCACACATACTTATGAGAATTGGCTATCTCTGTTAAAAGTTTTTACGGTCATATCCAGATGTTTGAACATCTATTTAACATCTACTCCAGTGAAAGTTACTAAGTTGTGTTAGCAGGTAAGGACTGTTCTAGCAAAGTGGAGAGCAGCAACTCCTCCAGGTCCTTACCTTCAGCTCAAGCCTGGTAGTATTTGCTTGGCATCTATATGTAGCCAGAAGAAAGTTGCCATTTGGCTGCTGAGAAGAAAACACAGGAAGTCATGAGTTAGTGATAGTGCATCTCGTTTTGCTTGTCTTGATTGCGTAATGCACCATTAGCAGACACTAATTAGCCCCTCTTCCCCTCTTTTTTTTTGGTATGAACAGTGGCTCAAGCATGTGAACATGAATTAAAGTAAGAATGTCATTGAAACATGTTACATATGACAATAAAGTTTGAAGCTTGAACCAACCGTATATGATTTTTATAAAAAAAAAAACAAACATCTGATAGGCTCACCTCTGAGTCGCACTCACTGAAGCTCACAACAGCTGAGTTCTTGTCTACATCCAATAGGTCAATAGGAACATCACTCTGGTTTAAAACAAGAAAGCAATCATGTAATGAAAACTGTATGGCAGCTGATTGGTGTTGGGTGACACCAACACGTCAAATAAATCTGCTCGTCTCACAGCCATTTCCCTATTGTTACACAATCAATATTAAACACCAGGTTAAATATCTTGTATTACACAATCCACAAGGGCACCTGTCTATGTTAACAACATTTTGAACAAAGTGTGTGGAAGATGGTTTAACATTAACCTCGGGTCATTCTGTTAGCAGGTTTTCCCAGTGTTTGATTGCAAGTTGCACATCATATTTGGCTGCCATCACAGATATAGAAAAGAGTACTTTAGTTTGGACATCGCTGGCTTCAACAAAATTTGAACAAGGAAGAATGACAAATTACTCAGGGAAACAAGAAGGGTCACTGAGAAGAGTAGACTAAGTGCATATGCCATATTTTGTAACATCAGTGAATTAGAGACTAAATTTGAGCAGTCCCACAGATGGACCAAATGCACCAAAAATGGTAAATCATAAGGATTCAAAAGGGTTAATTCTTAAAGGTGCTGATGCACTGTGTTCATTATTTGACTATTTCCCAACCATTAAATTGCTGTGGTCACTAGAAACTACGGTAGCCTGTGGTCACACAGGTAATGCCTATGCTACTCTTAAAATCGTAATTGTTTTCATAGTGCTTTTACGTTTAGGTGTATGTTTATGGGTTCTTTGTAGATTCTTACATACAATACAGATAATACATTAATATGTTTATGATATACAGTCCCTGACAAAAATCTTGTCACTTATCCATTTTGTAGAACCAAAAGCTTATAACCTGACTTTTAATTAACCCATTGGTTTTAGAAATGTCTCATATGAAAGCTAAAAATATACAAAAATAAATTTGATTCACTGAAGAAAGATTGATCATTTAATGAACACAGAAAGTTCAGATTTTGGCAAGACAAAAGTTTTGTCGCCTACAGAAAATTGACCAAATAATTTACTTCAAATACAAAAATATGTTGCATAACATCAGTGAATTAAGTAGTGGTGCTGTGAGATCCATATTTAATATCTTGTATGACTTCCATGAGCTTGAAGGACTGCATCCATGCAGTTCGACAATGATTCATACAATTTGTTGATGAAGTCATCAGGAATAGCAAAGAAAGTAGTCTTGTGCCTCCCAGAGTTCATCAAGATTCTTTTGTTTTGTCTTCCATGCTCTCCTCCTCTTTCATTCTACCCCAGACATTCTCAATGATGTTCATGTCTGGTGACTGGGCTGGCCAGTCCTGGAGCACCTTGATCTTGGATCCATGCAGGCTCCAGGAGGTCTCTTGCAATATTTGTGTCAGCTGTGATGTAATTCAACCGAAGATTCATCTGAGAAATCCACCTTCTGCCACTTTTCCAGCGTCCATGCTTTTGAGCAGGCTGTGGGCCCGGGCAAATGCCACACAGTTTTTTAATTGCCTTTTGTTTAGTGCTGGTTTCTGTGCACTGATTCGACCATGGAGGCCATTTCGAGACTGTAGAATTCTACAAACTGTTCTGGTTGACACAGGGACTTGAGGTGACCAGGCCTGGTGGAGCTCTGCTGCAGTGGAAAAGGGGCTGGCCTTGTATTTTCGTACCAACAAACGGTCCTCCTGAGCAGTTGTCTTGCAGGGTCTGCCGGACCTGGGCTTGTCAAAAACATCTCCAGTCTCTTCATATCTTTTTCTTATTCTTTGTACTTGACGCTGAGACACACTGAGCCTCCTCAGCAGTGGATCTGTTCTTCAGCCTCTTGATAATTAACGCTTTGGTCTCAGGGTGAATCTGACATGTTGTCAGAGGTCAAGTTGCAGTTGATGTGAAAGTCTGGTGTGCTGGGGTTCTTTTTATACACACCCACTAATTGATTGATTAATAACTGACCACAGGTGAGGCTATAATCTAGGATTGGGTGCATCTTATGACAAGGTGACAAGACTTTTGTCTTGCCAAAATCTGACTTTTCTGTGTTCATTAAATTATCAATCTTTTTTCAGTGAAGCAAATTTATTTTAGTATATTGAGCATAATTTGGGAGGGTTTTAGCTTTCATATGAGACATTTCTAAAACCAATGGATTAATTAAAAGTCAGGTTATAACCTTTTGTTTCTACAAAATGGATAAGTAACAAGACTTTTGTCAGGGACTGTATGCTTTTGTTTTGGCACAGTGTCATCAGTCTTCATGGTGACTGCGCTGACCTGTAGAAGTAAGTTGTCGATGGCGGTCTGGACCTCGAGCGTGAGGCTGTAGCTGGCGTCGTCCTGGCACAAGGTGAACTTGTCGTTCACGCTGAAGACAGGGACGGCAGAGACGGCAGTGCTCGACTGGGAGCTCTGCTGGTACTTCTCCCGGCCCTGCAGCACCTTCACTTGCAGTTGCTCCAACTCAGCCCTACACACACACACACACACACACACACACACACACACACACACACACACACACACACACACAAGCACTAGTATGTAAGAAATTGAGAAAAGCATGACATGCCCTAAATCAGATCTTGTTCATTTCTAGTACATGCACCTGACAGCTTGACAACATGATATCCAATCAATCAATTGTTCTATAAATTCAACTTAAGGACATCAGACTGTGAATCCCAGAGTCACCAAACACTACTGCATCTCCTTATGGTTGTAGTGCATCTGTGTGTGTACCTGAGGGCTGCCACCTTGGCCTGGGTCTCTTTGCTCATCTTCACCTCCTCTCCAGGCCCAGCTTCCATCTGCTGGGGTTCAGAGGTCAACCCCGTCACCCAACCTGCACCACACAGCCGTCAAACAATGCACACAACAAAGTCCAGCACAGCATCTCATCCTGACTCAGTTAAATATGAAGACATGACACTGACAACAGTTGACACGTGTTGAGTTGTAAGGCGTAAAAACATGTAATTTCTTGAAACTTAAAATGAAAGAAAAACGACTCTCGATCTCGATGTTTTGTTACTGTTAGTAGGTGAAGAGCAGACCAGTATCATACCTGTGTAGGTAGTTGTCAACACCTCGTCGTAATTCTCTTTTCCTACGCAGCCTCCCTGAATTGATGTGACACTCTCTGAGAGAACCTAATGTCAGAGTAAGAGTAGTCATGAATATCCTACAGTGCTGATTGCCTGTGAGTTGTTTAAGGCATAAACTGAACCACTATTCATATAGCCAGCACTGTGTTTTATCACAATCACTAAACAGACAGCCAGAGAATCAGTTTCGCTGACTTTGACAAAAAAGTGTATGACGTTAGAGTCAAGTAAAATCACAGGCTGTACCATTCAGTCTCCCAACTGAACAGGTAAATTATGAATGAGAACACACAACTGTAGTTCCTGTAACCTTGCACAGTGTCTATGGAAAAGGTGGCGGAACTCACATGTTCGAAGCGCAGGGAAGGTTCATTTGAACTGTCAAGTCCATAAACTTCCACAGTTCCATCATCCCTGCCAACCAAGATGTCCCTCACCCCATCACCAACAATGTCAAACGTGTCAATACACAGTATCCCTAATGGAGAAAAAAAATTTAGTATTGACATGAACTGACATATGTGTACGTACTGTACACAATGTCTAGAGACCTAGTGCAAGAAGGAAGTGCTGTGCTGAAGGACAGGAAAGGGCACCAGATAGATCCAGGAGAGACAGGTGCCTACCTCCTTTCCTCTTGTCATTATTGAGTTCCCATTTTGAAACAGGCGATGACTCTGTAATTCTCACCAGGCCAAGTTTTCCATCTGTTGTTCCATAGAGAACATCTTCTCCTTCTTTACCTAAAGGTCAGACCAGATGAGTTCACTTTCCATCTACTAAATACAAAAAAAATCAAAACCAATACCAGCAGAGGTTCAAAACTGATTTACTTCTACTCTGTCATACTATTCAATAGAACTATTAACATACAGAATAAAAGAGTTTACTGTGTTTAAAAAAATGCTGCATTCATTTGTTTTCTACTCCACCATATAAAAGAGCCTACCTCCATCTTGGTTGTTAAGCTCCAAGACTGACGGAGGCCCAGGGACTTCTACGTCATACAGGAGCTCAGATCCCTGGGATATGACAAAGATTAAAAAAAAAAAAAAAACTTATTCAGGAAGACAGAAAGTACAGACTAGTGCATAAAAGAAAAAACTTAACTGAAAGCAAGGCACATTTAATTGAGGACACCAATAGGACACTATTTCTTTCACATTAGCAACACTTTCCTATTGACCTTTGTGATAGATTGTCTTTGCTGTCTTATAGCAAATCTTCTTTTCTTTTCAACAGTGATGTGTTTGCAATGTTTGTAATGTCATCACAATGGGGAAAAAAAGAGGGAAACAGTTACCTGTAAGACTCTGAGCACTCGGTCCTGGCAGGCCAAAATGGGCACAGTGCGCCCAACCGTCTCCACGGGCAGACACACAATATCATTAATTTTGTCCCCAGACAAGTAGTAGTCTTGATCCTTACAGTCACAGTAATGGTTGTAGATGTAACTGGCACACACGAAGAGGTCAGCCCCAGACACATGCCTAGGATTAATGCATTTTATAAATTAGGTTACATTACATTAACATCTTCATGACCAAATACTTTTATGTTCAGCATCTTTGTAAACATACTGAATAAAATGATAAATGTAACATAGTTAGTGTTCACTCCCACATTCCATGAACTGGAGTACAAACTTCTGCTATGTAAACAGAAAAACTTCACAAATAAGATAAGGTAAATATTATGATATAATATATTTATACACCTTTTACAATAGCATTGTCTCATGGGGCTTTACAGCAAAGAGCACCCAAAAGCAAGGAAAAACTCCCTTATGTTAATTAGTCTATGAATAAACTTTGGGCAGATCCACGACTCAAGGGGCTAATCCATCTGCCAGGGGTCATGCAGGAAAGATACAATCAGTAGTAACCATGATATACAAGTTGTCCATGGTTTTAGCTAAGCATCATAATAGTTCCAAAATATTGTCCCATAACATTACATGGTAGTAAATCCATATGTGGTTATCAATAATTCAAACAATGCGTGAAAAATATACTCAATTCATGAGAAACAGATGCAAAAACAAGGCTTGTGTAAAAACACAACAGCTAGGCATTCATCAAACATTTGATTGGGAAAATTTTGAATACAACCAATAAGTAAATACTGCATACTCACATGGCATTTATGGTCTCTGTCAGATTGGCTTCAAAGGACAGGAATTGTTTTCCCTTCTTGGTGAAGCCTCTGACTTCAGAACCACATGACACAAAGATCTTCTCCTGAGGAGTTCCCTGGGCTCCCCCCAGCGCCAGTCTGGATATCTTCTGGCCTGGTAGGGTCTTAAACACAGGCTGCAAAAACAGATAGAAAACATTTTTTTTCAGTAAAATTCATTTTAAGTATTTTTGAAGTACATATATTTTTTAAACGACACCGAGATGATATACCCACCACTGCCTCTCCCTTTTTCATCCCAAAACATGTCAGTACACCATCGTGATCTGCCACTGCCACCTGTCAAAACAAGGTGGTTACGTAACAGTCTGCAGGAAAATGTGACGATATGGGGTCCCAGTTCACAAAAATGCAGCGTTAGGTGACCGATTTATCTCACGTGAGTTGTTACAGGCTAAATGGATTACAAGAGCACAGCAGATGCAGCCGCAGTGATTTATACGCAGTCTGTTGAGACAGAATTACCTTTTGAGTAGCTTTACGTCCTATCGCAGGAAGCAGCCTCATCGTTTTCTGAGAGGTCACTCCAACCTGCAAGACAGTAATTTCACTAACGTTACCCTACCTTTAGTTTATTAGACAAGGGACATGCCGATTCTATCATTGCTCGGGAGAGCAAACTCCAACAAAACTTTTCCCAAATAAATAAGTTTGTCTAGTCGTGTGCACGCCAGAGTCTTAAACTGTGTGACGTTAAACAGTTAAAGTGTTCTTAATTGTAGCGCTGTTCAATAGATAACGTTGTCGTTAGCTGTTATATGTTATATAGCTGATCTAGCCAGCTAATTTACATTGGCTGTTCACATTAGCAGTGTTTAGTGAGCTAGCCAGTCTAGCGACAGCATCAAAAGTAGTGCAACTGCAGTAACCTTACTTAACTAAGTCGAAGTGAATGTAGATGACATTGCCTACCTGCATATAATCAACATGATTCAGGTTTATCTCCATCTTTGCGGAATGATAGCTTTAGGTCCTCTTGTCAGCTAGCTCACGTAAAAGTGAGTTTACATCTGTGGCTTCGGAATCTGTCACGTCTGAACGTTTAACGTTAACATAAATTTGCGAAGGCTACCTTCCAAGACATTCAACACATCTCAGTCGAATCGAGAGACACATCTTCTTGACAGTGGATTAACATCGGGATTAACGTTAGCTGGTCTCCAGTTTGTAAGCCAGTTTAATTTAGCTAACGTTAATGTTAGCCAACCACTTCATAGCCATCTGGTCGGTTTTGATGAAACAGAGCACATTCCGTTTGGCAATAGCCAATTATGTTACTAGGAGATAACATTGCATACGAAATAACGTCTTACTCTATTTCAATTTTGTTAGTAAAATATATGCAACGAAGCAGCGAAGCATGAATTTCGCCGGCCGAAGTTCCATTCGCCAACACAGCAGGCCTCCCCAAGCGCAAACAAGGAGGTGGTTGCCATGGTGAAACTGTAAGTCATGTTCGAGCCAGCCCGTGCCGATCCTGGCAGTGGCAACAAGTCGAGTATGGGGACCACTGATCTAAAATGAATAGCTTCTGTTTGGACGCACTAGAGCGTGCTATCTTTGAACCTTTATAGTGTCATTCTGCAAAAGTATGTGAAGAGTTTATTTTAAAACTCAATGTATACACATTTAATTTAAGACAAGTGACCACTAGAGTGCAGTATCAAGTCAAGTCTCAAGTATTGGTCAGGGCGCTGAAATTGGTTCCTATCCAGAGACATTGTTCCCACCACTGTCAACGGATGTAACACAGTTATAGTAACCCTATCTATAACTATACTACTACATTGACCTATAGGATGTAACCCACTGATCTCAAAAGTGTCTATGATGGAAAAAAACACCTTCACTTTTTCTTTGTTTATGATTGAATTAGCCTGTAGTAAAGACATTGAGTAAGCCTCAAACATATCAGACCTTGTGGAGTCTAAGAGACAAAATAAATGTTGTTGTCTAGCTGTAGCCTACAGTTTGCCCATTGAAAAATAAAATAACAGGCTAATGAACAGGGGGATATGTAAGTTGCAGAATAATTCATTTTATTAGGTGTTGCTTAGCCTTCCTCAATAAGTAGCCTAGATCTCACAGGCCTAAATTGTAGTCAAAGCTTGCAGTCATCATGTAGTATATTCAGAAGCCTACTGTTGAACTGGGACTGAAAAGAATCTTGCTGCGATGACATCAGTTGCTGGTGCCGGGTGATTGTATGTGTGTGTGTGTGTGTCTGTGTGTCTGTGCGTACACATCACCAATTGATGAATTGGAAGCATGGCTGTGTGCTCTCGGCATCAGAGGGGGTGGAGACACCAGCTGTGAGGCACCAAACAGCCTTGTACCCTTCCAAGACACACTGCAAGGTGAGGGGCATGTTTTCCATCGCAGCACACAAGACCCTTTCAACACAACCCACGGAGGAAAACGGGAGCAAAATCCTCAGCACATAACATGGAGCTCCACACACCCACACATTCTCACATCCACTCTGCACCTGTGTTATGCCTCCTTTACCAAGGCACCGTCTGATGGACAGCTTAGTGTGGACCCCAGCGGAGACTTCATGCCCTCCCCCCAGAGGTTCATTGTGGCATCCACCTCCCTTCCCATGGCAGTGAGCTGGGGGTGGAATCTGACCATCTACCTGGGGCTGTGCTCACTGTTGCTACTGCTTATGGGACTGCTGCTGTGGATGGTGCTGAAGCAGCTGAGGAACTCAGTGGGAGGCTCGGTGCTGCAGCCCTGCAGGTCGGTCCGGGAGCCTCACCACCAGGGACCCATACGGGAGCATGCCCTCTGAGTGAAGGGGTTTGATAGCTTTCACCCCCTGAGCACAGAAGACTGCCATTCGGATGCTTTTTTTTCTTGGACCTTTTTTGAAAACGACTTCCTCACTGGTCTTCCTCACTGGAGCATAAAAAAATGTGTAAGGCTTTGATTATTAGTTGTTGCAAGAGACTTGTTGTTGCAAGGCATTTACAGAGGTTTGCTTGTGGCTGTGAGTGATTACAATGAAGTACTGTGTTTTGCCAAATATTGCATGAAAATATGCAAAACTGGAGGAGAATGGATTATAACAACTGTTCATACTTGTATTTACATCCTGTACATCATGTATTGTTTCATGAAGTAATTACCTTATGATTATTATGGATATGATTTTTTAAATCTGTGCTAGACACACAGTGTCTTGGTATGTGTATTAAGCCATGTGCATTTTTTGTATCTCTGCATCTGTTGAACGCCTCATAAAATTATTCTTAAAACCAGATTGGTTTTGGAGCCTTGGAAACCATATGGCTATTTAGCCTTGTCCTGGGCTAATAAATAAAAGCTGAACCATCAGTCAACAGGTTTCATTTGTTTCCTCCATTGAAAGCTCTCTGGGTTGTTCTATATTTAAATCCATCAATTATTAAAGTTCATTTTTTATTACTGAGCCAGATGGACACATATAAATTACCCATATGCCAACAATCAATCATAGTGTCGCTTTAGTCCTTGCGTAACTGTTTACAAATGTTTGTAATAGGCAGTGGGCAAACATGTTGATAGCAACTACTAAGAATAAAACCAAAACAAGTGTAACAATATTTTTCACATCCAAACAAATGCACCGTATAATTTCCCAAGTCTCAACCACATCATGTATAAACTGTAGGTAAAATTATTATTTAACTAAACAATGAAACATAGTTTGCCTACATGAATTTACCTCAAAACTTAAGAGAAAAGGAGAAATGAGTGACAATCACCATCAAGAACAGGTCAAAGGTTAATGAGTTTCTGTGGTGCAGTGGGCATGTTGTCATGGCCCAGCAATACAATCAGCTGCATAAACATTCATCCTCAGCCTGTCGCTCAGACCAGCTCTTAGGCCTGTGTAGGATTCAAAACAGTATGAAGAATTCCCCAAAGCAATTTACAATTAGTTTGAAATCCCAGGAGCTTTTGGCAATACTACGAGGGAACTGTACAGATAAGATTGCACTCATTTGACTTATGTAGTGATCTGTGGTGTAAAATCAATTGGTCATTTTTAAATGCTAATAACTGGATATGAATGTCTTCCAGAAGACTGATGTGGAGGTCGGTTAATTTTGTGTGATGCAGGCTGAGTGGGTGGCCAATGAGTTATGTCTGTTTGCTGTAGTATTTCAATCGGTGGATGGAAAATGTGTGTGTGTGTGTGTGTGTGTGTGTGTGTGCGCGCGCGCGAGCGTTTGTGTGTGTGTGTGTGTGTGTGTCTATGTGAGGGTGAGGAAAGGATTCAGAATTGGTGAAGCAAAAAACACGCTAACTCACTCACTCACTCTCTCTCTCTCACCCTCTCACTCACACACGCACACAAAAACACACAAGCACATTGAATATATAAACTATTGATACCATAAATATATAAAAAAGACAATGTGTCAATGTGTGTGTGTGTGTGTGGGAAGGGGGGGGGGCACAGATTAACAGGTGAGTGAGGACTCTTGTTATGGCTTCTTCATCCAGGGGGCTTAATAATGGCCGCGGTGTAACCTTTCCCAAGTCTTCATTACCTCCCATGCACTTGCATCTACCCTGGAGGTGGAGGACTCTGCTGTTGTGTGCAGATATTACTCAGGATGTCCACTCCTGTAACTGCATGTGTCTCTGTAGTGCAAATGGGGGTTCTTTTGTTTCTGATTACCGGGCTGGTACACGACCACAGTACTATGTATGTATGTATCTATCTATCTATCTATAGCAAAATAGCAACCTTCAGATTGGACTGAAGCAAAAACAGTTGTATAAAATAAACATACACTTGACCCCCTACAGTTTGCCAACCAGGAGAAGGTGGAAGTGGAGGATGCCATTTTCTGTCTGCTACACAGGGTGCACTCTCACCTGGACAAAGGAGGCAGTGCTGTGAGAATCATGTTCTTTGATTTCTCCAGTGCCTTCAACACCATCCAGCCCCTCCTCCTGAGAGACAGACTACTGCAGATGAGAGTGGACCTGCGCCTGGTAACCTGAATCACAGACTACCTCACACAAAGACCCCAGCTTGTTAGACTGGGGGACTTCACGTCTGAGACTGTTGTAAGCAGTACTGGTGTGCCACAGGGAACTTATCCCCTGTGTTGTTCACTTTGAACACCTCTGACTTCAGATACAACTCTCAGGCATGCCACATGCAGAAGTACACTAATGATATTGTAATTGTGGGGTGTATGCACTGGGGGAGTACAGGAGCCTTGTGGAGTACTTTGTGTGATGGTCTAAGACAAACCATCTGCAGTTGAACACCACCAAAACCAAAGAAAGGGTGGAGGACTTCAGGAGGTGAGCTCCCTCTATGCTGCCTGTCTGTATTGATGGGGTGGATGTAGAGACGGTCAGTGCGTACAAATACTTTGTACTACATCTTGATCTTCGGCATCTACAGGAAACTCCTCCTCATGTTCTACCAGTCTGTCATGGCCAGTGTTCTCTCTTCTATGCTGTGGTGTGCTAGGGAGGCAACACAAGGATGAGGGATGCTGAATGACTAGACAGGCTGGTAAGAAAAGCTTTCTCTCTCTGTTGTTGGCATGAAATTGGAGTCACTGACATCAGTGGCAGAAAAAAGGACCCTGAGCAGATTGATATGTATACTGGACAATGATTATGACTCCCTGCACAACACAGTCTCATCATGACCCCCTGCAAAACACACTCTCAAGATAGAGGACTATGTTCAGTGGCAGACTTCCATCCCTGACATGCTCAACTCAAATGACAAGCTTTGTCCCACGGGCCATACAGTTCTAAAACGCCACACAGAGGAGGAGTAAGATAGACTGTGTGCTTGATTCTACATCGCACCATGACCTATGCCTTAACCTCACCTGGTCTACTCTTTACTTTTCTTTTTTTCTTACCCTACACAAGACTGGACTGGACTGGAATCTTACTGGTTATATTAGCCCATTGCACAGACCCTTACCCCATTCTATTACCCCATTCTATTACCCCATTCTATTACCCCATTCTGTTACATCTTTTCAGTTTTTACTCCTTTTATACACTGCACCATTAGCTGCTTCTATTGTTTTTTATATTACTGAGTTTTATAATATGTAGGCTACTTATAGTCTGCCTGGGACAGAATCTGCACTGGAAATGTACTTGCACTGACATTTTTGCAATAAGGTTGCCATTGCATGCTCCTACAGATTCCACGCTACTTCCACACTAAACAACTTAGTACCCTAAATGGCACACAGAATAGTGTTCTGTATTATTATAATGTATGTATGTCATGTGTATGCCATGTTGTGGAAGCTTAAGGATACCAGAATTTCCTATGGGATATTAAAAGTATCTATCTATCTATCTATCTATCTATCTATCTATCTATCTATCTATCTATCTATTCATACTAAGCTATCCTCATTTGCAATTCAAAAACTCTGATCCAATTTTATCAATCGTGTTAGCACAGTCTCCTCAATATCCATCCAAGATGTTTCCCTGCCTGTCATAAAACTCAGTCTCTCCTAGGAAATATTCCACAGAATGAGTATTAGAGGAAAGAGGCTTTGGGAATGGATGTGACTTGCCCCCGTCAATCATGTAGAGTAAAGCAGGCTGCCCAGTCTGTGAAGGCGCTGTCTCTGTTGATGCAGGGGAAATAATAATCCTGCTATTGATTATATGCTGAGTGAAGGGAGGGGGTTAGAGAGAGAGAGAGAGAGAGAGAGAGAGAGAGAAGAAATGCTGAGGTAGGATGAACTCGAAGTGAACTCTGTGTGGGTAAACTTTTATGGTGCAGAGGAGGTCTCTCCAATAGAGAGAAGACTCCAGTAGACACGTCTAAAGTACCACTGGAAATATGGCCTGGACGTGTCTTTCTAATGATGTGCATTGATTTATTTAATACAAATGATATAATGTGTTTCTGTAACATGCTGTTTTATATAGAATTTTATCACGTAAATACAATGCGAGATGACAAAAGGGTGAACTAGCCTACAGTGAGAGTAATGGCGATACGAGTCCCCATTTACCTGATTCTTGTTGAGTGTGTGCTTGGCATGTAGTCTGAGATGTGCTATAATACTGTAAGGAACACGATAAGGTTCTTCTTTCGCCATTTCCTTCGAGGCGCTCACTTTAATTAATGACTGATGTGATTGCGCGCACACCGCGCTTATTCCTGGACTGATGCCGGAGATTGTCATGCCAGTGATAAAGGACCACTTGATATCATGCTACCGTCGAACTGTCACCCGCTGTCATCACCTTCGTGCCTGTGATTCCTTGAAGAAAAGCTTACCAAGGCGTCGCCTTTGAAATATATTTTAATGCGTACAGTAAATGTAAAAAGATGTACTCGCATCTTTGCTTTGCAGACTTTTGTAAAACTGAACTGTCAACGTCTTTCTTTTCATTTTTTCAGTGGGCACTATGAAATTACATTTTCATTTTTTCTGAAATTACAAATCAGAAGAATGTTGTAACTTCAAAACCATGAGCGATTTTGAATGTCCATACTTATGTTCTCTCTCTATATATATGAGATCAAATATCTCATCCGTGCTGCAAGGACAACCTCCTGCCGAAACAATAATACGTCATCGTTAAGGACAGCCAGTGACGCTCAATATGGAGCATGGGGTGGAGAAGAAGATGCAAATTGCTAAAAGTTTTCATGCTGAGAGGTTACCCCAGGTAGAGTTACTTTAGAGGTCACTGACTTTCTCAGCAGGTAAGTCACTTGTTTCTTCCTATTTGAAGCTCAAGAACTATGTGCACTGGATTAAATATGTTATTACAAAGATGATGATTCATATGACTTTTGATTTAAAAGAATCCAATACATTTTTAAATAATATCCTCTGAGTTAGATTATAGTTTGTATGAGTTAATATGTTTAACAAAGACTGTGATGTACAATACGCATCTCTTTGTGGGCTCAGATCTAATCAGCAATTTGTAACTTTTAACGTCTTCATTCTCAACAGCATTTCAGTCAAGAGAGAAAAAAAGTCCAGAATGGTAAGTAACCTGTTCCTTAGCCTCATGCTAAACATGGATCAAAACATACAGCAGCTGTTATCACAGGACTCATGACTAGTGTTGCCTTTCCAGAAGTCTACATTTACAGCGTGTGTGTGTGTGTGTGTGTACACGTTAACAGTTAATGGCAGTGAGCACTGATGTCATCCTGGATTAGACACAAGTATAGAGTAGCCTGTAACAGACTCCAGTTTGAGCTAGTGTTGTGTTAAAGATGACCTTACCTCACAATATCAGTTTTATAAAATGTTGTAGACTCAACAGCGAAATGGAAGAGACAGATTGTAGATCACACAGGAGGAGGAAGTAGCAAGTGGACTTCACTGGTCAAAAAGTTTATGCAGCCTACAGCGGTCATCAAAAAATACTCTTCTTTTTATAGAACACAAAATTATATAGATCATAATTTTGTGTCATTTGGCCAGCATCAAAACACTTGGACCAGGACACCTGACTCTTGTTAATTAGACTCAAACTGCAGTTTCCCAGTCAGTCATGACCGAGGGTATCAGATCTCTGGTGGCTTAGAAAAAAGGGGTCTTGCAGAAGATGGATTGGATTACTGTATAGGTGAGACCAGATGAGAGGGAGAGAGAAAGAGAGAAAGAGAGAGAGAGAGAGAGAGAGAGAGAGAGAGAACACACGCACACAGGGACCCCTGCTTGAGGAATAGTCACTTGCCATTTAGTGAAAACACTTTAGGTCTTTGGGTATAATAATAAGGTTTTTAAAGTGTTTTCTATACAGAGGGATGTGGTTATGCAGAATTAGTGTCATTGTGGTTTCACAGCACTGAAATAAACTACAATACAATGATTTGTTGACAGCAAAGAGTGTCAGCTATTTATTGTCTGTTAACGCCCACAAACTATTTGAAACTGCTTCAAGCAAAGATGAATGGCAGCTAATTAGGTTTTGCTCTGTGCTCTCTTCTATAAGGCAACAGTGATATTTCTCACAAGCAGGTTTTTAACAAGGAAAAAAAAGCTTTGGGACGCATCTGTGCGAGGCGAGACTGGCCAAAGGGGCTAGAAATCTAATGGTATCATAACTCATAGCTGGGCTAATCCAGGCGTTGCTGAAAACCAAGCAGGGTTTCCTTAAGTGTTTTTTCCCCTTTTTCCCTTGTTGTCTTAGTGGTATGAAAGGGATTAGTTAAGTAATGGCTGCATTTCTTTGGTTGCAATAAATGTTTCTTCAGGGATTACATAACATATTTGAACTCTATCGGATATACATTTAAACATACTGTATGTAAATATGCACATTTTCCTTTGTTACGTATTGTTTATGCTTCGGTTAATGTGAATGGCGTCTGAAGATATGGACTGTGAGTATTTTGCAGGAAAAAACAGTGATACAGCATGTCACTGTATTTGTGTTCTGTCATCTAGGCATCGAGGGGCAGTGTGAAGCCTTTTGTTCACTTCAATGCAAAGCAGGATGCAGAGTTGCTCTACAAGGCCATGAAAGGACTTGGTGGGACATCACAAGATTGTTTTGTAAATGAAGGGGAACATTTATGTGTTTGTCTGCGTGTGTGTGTGTGTGTGTGTGTGTGTGTGTGTGCGCGCGCGCGTGACACTGACTGAGAGAGAGAGAGAGAGAGAGAAAGAGAGAGACTGATAGGGAAAGAGCAAGCAACGTGTAATTATATTTGAATGGTCAAAACCCATATTGTGGGTGATCAGTGAGTCAATAAGAAGTAGAAGGGAGAGAAGGAGGGGTGAATTATGAGAGGCAAAAACAAAACAAAACAAAAAAAATCAGGGTGACAGTTTCATGTAGTCATATATTACTGAAAATTTATTTGAACCATTAACCATTGCCCTTAGTGGTTTAAATGCATGCAACCCCTGAGAACCACTGTTTATATGCATAGATTAAATAGAGTTGATGGTCTGTTTGTGTGTGTGTGTTACTGTGTACATGTGCGTGTTTATAGAAATGTAACTCAGAGAGATGCTCCTTGTAACATTAGAGTTGTTCAAATGCAGCAGTGATGCTGAATGGAAAATTGTGATGCCCTCTTTTCAATTTACCCATCACTTCTAGGAACAAACATTATCAGGAATGCAACATTAGACTTAAGCAGATACCATCAGTTGATACCAGTTGATCCAGTATGAGCTAGAAGTAGATACTCTCAGCAGCATCCAGCATTAGGTTACCAAACAGAGCAGAGTCTAGCTCACTAATTACACTATTAACTAACAGTATTAGTTAATAAACTATTAACACTAACACTAACTAACTATTACTCAAGCTATAGGCCTACTAAATGTTTTGACAATGTTACGTTATAGGAACGGATGAGGACACCATTCTCATGCTCCTGACATCGCGGTCCAATGACCAGAGGCAGCAAATCAAGGCAGCGTTCAAGAAATCCCATGGCAAGGTAAGGCTTACCAAGCACCAGACTGGCCAAGCACATGTATGAACTGCCCTCTCCCAAACTCTCTCCATACACAGAGAGTCCCCGCAGAGTCCCTGGGTCTAGGCCAGACAATTTCCTCACATCCCTGTAGCACTGGGTTGCCCTGGTAACCAATTGTAGCTTTATAGACACACAGGGATCAAAGGGATCCAGATGGATTTCTGGGTTACCAGCGTCTGATTGTTTGTGTGTGGGTGTATTTGTGTGAGTACATGGTTGTGTGTATGTGGGTGTATTTGAGTACATGTTTGTTTGTGTGTGTGTGTGTGTGTGTGTGTGTGTGTGTGCGTGTGCGCATTATATTTGGAGAAGCATCAGACCTCCAAGTGGTCCTGACAACTAATAAGGGCAACCCGATCCATAGCTCCCCACCCACCATCAGAATAACTCATGTCTCTCATCCACGCTGCCTTCCTTCCCTCTGTCTGTCACTGAGAAGTAATGAACATAGATTAAACTAAACAAATCAATTGTAGACTAGCAGTTGGGAGCATAATATGAGGCTCTAGGCAGTTTTGAAATATTCCAGTGCTGACAAGGGGTGTGCGAGGGATAAACCAGCCATACACACTGCCTTGGGGATTTGTTCAATTGACAATATTTCACAACAAGTTTTCAGGCTCAGGTTTCAGTCAATGCTTACATACAGGATTGTGAAATTCAGAGTTGCATTGACTTTAACAACCCAAGGTTTTACTGCTTAGACAAGGAAGATGTCACATTTCTTGCTTGAACTTGGCTCAGATTTCAACATGTTTTTAAAACCTTTCACGCTTTGAACACATTAAATGAAGTAATTGAGAATACTGCAAATTCCCATCTTTTCAGCTGTAAACAGTATAGGGTTTCAACTGTCTTGCAGGACCTTGTTAAAGATTTAAAGTCTGAGCTGGGTGGAAAGTTGGAGGATCTCATCGTCGCTTTAATGGCCCCTCCAGCGTCCTACGATGCTAATGAGCTTCGCAAAGCCATAAAGGTAAAAACAGAGCTAGAGACAACAGCTTTTTTCATCTTCCTTGGAGCTCTTTTCATTCCAGTCCTGTCATCTTTTGCCATCATGCCCCCCCATTTGTTCTTTCCTTTTAGCTTTGATTGCATATGAATAAAAAAAATAGGATTTTGATAGGTACATATGGCCCTGATAGACTGTTTGTGTTTGTGTGGTGTTTGTGAGTCTCTGTGACCAACCAAATCCTGAGCAAAAAACAACAAAACAACAACAAAAAAAATGAACAGTATTTACCACACACTAAATCTAGTCTGTCTCCATCCCCTGGTTGCTGCAGGGAGCCGGAACAGAGGACAGTGTCCTGATTGAGATTCTGGCTTCTAGAACACCAGAGGAGATAAAAGACATCATCAAGGCCTATAAAAAAGGTAAGGATGGAGTGAACAGACAGTTCTACTTCCCCTGAAGAGATAAAGCAACACGTTGGTCTGGTGATTGGATCCTTGCGTGTCAAAGGCATTAGGGGAGTCTTCACCTGTTCAGGGTTCTGTGTAAAACTAGCCAGCCAAAGAATGAAGGTTCCTCACCTTAAGTGCAGTGTGTGGAAACCCAAGGAAACTGACCCTTTGCTTGTCAAATATACATGCTTAGGAGTTCACAGAGGGTCAACACCCCTAATCACATCAGGTGAATTGACCCCAAGGTTTTCTGTCAGACTGTTGGACATAATTTCATTTACTAAGAATTTAACATGTCTCATGAAGAATTTAACATGTCTCATGAAGCTGCACGTGTGTATGCCTGTGAAGACAAGAATTTGTTGTAAATGTGACTAAGTATCTCTTCTGACTTTAAAATGACAGAACCGTTTTTCTTGTCATGACCATTCATTAGTTTATGCATAAAGTCTTTTCACTAATGGTTTCCACCCCCATTACCAGCCCAAATGTAAAGTTCGTCACATAACTACATGACAATTCACGACAGACAAGACTAAACTTTCAAGATCATCTGACACTGTCACCAGAGAGGGTGGAAAAGCTGTAATTTATGTGAGCTAATTGGATCCTGCCAGGCAACCTTTCATAAAACACAACATCCCCAATTTAGGTGGACTGAAGCCATTAACGCCACTTGTCAGAGATAAGTGTGCGAGGGTTTTATCTAGCAGTTGTCTCATGTTCCTTTTTTTTTTTTTTTTTTGCTGGACACACACAGACCATGGCGGCAAATTGGAGAAGGACATCATGGGAGACACGTCAGGCCACTACCAGAGGATGCTTGTGATTCTCCTCCAGGTAAGAGGAGAACAGCACAGGGAATTAGAGAGGGGGCAGCCAAAGTGGCAGACAGACAGAGGTGAAGAAAAGAGAAGAAAATAGAAAGAGTGGTGAAGAAAAGAGAGACGGGTGGAAAGGTGTGCCCGAGTTGGGAAAGAGAGAGGGGAAACAATCAGGGCTGAGGTGTCGGCAAGGAGATCAAGAGTGATGGAGTGAGAGAGGAGGACGAAAAAGAATGCCCAGCAGGGGAGGTGGAGCGAAAGAGCAGGGGAGCGTGTGTGAAAGAGAGAAAGAGACTGAACGACAGGATGACAAGAGAGACAAAAGAGACGGCCCGTACCCACACTGGTAATGAGAGTGGTGTGATGATGTCACTCGTAAGTAATTAAAGGTGCCGTGGCGGGATTAAATGCTCCTCAAGTGAGCGACGGGCAGCAACTCAATATCCGCAGGGGTGAACAGGGGGATCATCGGCCCAAACTCATCAAGCCTTTCGCAGAAAACAGGGCGCATCAGTGAAGTTGTCTCCCATCACTATTCACCATTGATGGCCTGACCTTTCTCTCTGTCTCAACTCCCCCCCCCTCTCTTTCTCTCTCTCTCTCTCTTTTCTCTCCTCTTACTGCTTCTTATTCCTCTCTCAACTCAGGCAAACAGAGAGGAAGGAGTGGACGAGGCGAAAGTCGAGAAGGATGCGAAGGTGGGTGCGAGGAGCCTCACACCTCGGCATGAAATAGTAATGAATGCTGGGGGATTAACAGGCATTTTCACTGGCCACTGGAGTGTGACACAGGCCGCACAATGCACTAAATGCCATCCCAGTCACTCTCAAAGAAAGCTGCCCTGAAAGTTTCCTGATATACCGTATCTTAACCTCCATAGTTTTATGACCACATAACATGGTGTGATCCACAATCAAATGCAGGGCTCCTTAAATCTTCCTTAACACTCACCCATCTCCTTTGTTAGGCCTTTCGTAGACTTCCTAACAGACCCAAGCCTTTAACAATTTGCAGTAGTTCCTTGGAGTAAGTCTGCATGTACCCCCGAACACTGCAGCACACACTGATGAGATCATCTTCTGCATGGTTCTAAGAGGAACTTGGCAAATCTGATGTCTACTGGAAGGGAGCATGCTGTGATTTGGGGGAAATGCTGATGGTTTTTCTGCCTCACAGGATCTGTTTGCAGCAGGAGAGGAGAAGTTTGGCACAGATGAGGACAAGTTTGTCAACATCCTTGGCAACCGGAGTGTCGAGCACCTGCGGAAAGGTATGTTTGGCAACCAGAGTGTCGAGCACCTGCGGAATGACATGAACGTGCATGTTTGTGCATGACCGTGTGTCTGTATATTTGGTGTAAGTGTGAATATTGTCTATCAATCACACAAAATGACACCTTGAAAAAAAAACAACTTTGTGTATTTGTCTAGTGTTTGAAGCCTACAAAAAGTTTGCCGGGTGTGATATCGAGGAGAGCATCAAGGATGAGTGTACAGGAAACCTGGAGAATGTGTTGCTGGCCGTAGGTAAGAGAGCACTCAGGCTACACACCTTCTCTGTAGCCTATTCCAAGTAGAGTGTTAAGTGATGAACCTGGGTAAGTTAAGCTAGAGGAAGTGGGAAAACTCCTAATAGACTCAGTTATTGTCATGTTCACCCCTACCCTGGGGTTAACTTACTCAGGTTAATCACTTAACTCTACTTACAGGAATACACCCCTGCACACCTAACCCCTGTAAACATCAATATGACCGGTCTTCAATTACACCATTAGAAAACCAAGAGGCCAACATATGGCCCCTATCCACTTCTCCATAGCCATTTACAAAAGGAAACACTTCAGTGTATGCATATTTCAAGTAGGACCTGAAACCCTGAAACAGATTAATTTTGTTTTCTTAAAAGTTAATTTGAAATGGTGAAATGTTTTTTTTGTCTCTGTTTTAGTGAAATGTATCAAAAGTGTTCCTGCCTACTTTGCCGAATGTCTCCACGACAGTATGAGCGTAAGGAATTTATAGACTACGAATAAATTGTTGTTGTGTCGAAATCAACAGTATCCATAAATTATCATGGATTCTCTTCAGCAGTGCTGCATGTCACTTGTCATACCACCATAGGTGTTCAACAGTGTGCTGGGGAAGTAAAGTATAGAATGTTTCATCCTATTGACATGAGTAGTCAGGCTGTGATGTTTTATAGCTGATCACATGTTGCATGTCCAAAACACTGCCTCATATACAAATTGAACATTTTCCATGTCATGGTTATGTCTAAAAGAGGCTACTTTGTCTCAGATAGTCTGTCTTGTGGAGCACCTGAGATGGCTGACCAAAATGTTTTCATGTTAACTTCAGACTGGACTCCTGTTTTAAACAGTCAAAAGTGCTTGTTTTAACTTTGTTCCTGGTGTTAGCGTGCGGGTACAGATGACGAGACTCTGATCCGGGTCATGGTGTCCAGGAGCGAGGTGGACATGCTGGACATCCGAGCCCACTTCAAGCGCATGTATGGCCAGTCGCTCTACACCACCATACAGGTGATCACACTGCACAAACAGGACACAATGAAACAATCCCACTTCTCACTTTCCTAGCCCTGGGTAGACCTCCATGACAGACAAACAGAGCAGAATGTAACAAAGACCCCCACAAATAGCACAGCTGAACAGCAGCCACACTGTCTGTTACTGGGGGGGATTTCATCAGTCTTGCGGCATGGTGCTTCTTACTCCCCTCCCTAGGGGGCACCTGAGACTTAGAGTTAGACATGATAACAGGTACAGTCTCTCTGGACTCCAACCAACCTGCATCAAAACAAATCCATAATTAACTGTTGCTGTGGCTTTATCCCTGGCTCGTTCTTAAATTACATTCTGTTATCATTTTCATCTACAAATTGTTGTACCTCACTTCAAACTGATAATACCAGTGCTTGTACATAAGATATTTTATGATGCTTACTATGTGGTGGTGTGTGTGTGAGTGTGTGTGCACTTGGTCAGTGATCACTTCAGGGTGGGACACCATTATATGTCTGTACAAACTTCATACTCCACACTGAACACAGCAAGTTTCATTCATTCATTCATTCATTCGTTTGTTTGTTCATTCACTCATACACTCACTCATTCAAGTCCTTGTGCTGCTGAAAGAACCATCGCAGCCATCGCTGATCTCTGTGTTTGTGTTTGTGTTGTCAGGAGGACACGGCAGGGGACTACCAGAAGGCATTGCTTTACCTGTGTGGAGGAAATGACTGATGTTGTTATCTGACAGTTTGAAGAAAGTCATTCTGCACTAACTGTCTGTCTTTCACTCGAGTCCCAAATCTCTTAGATTTTATTGTTTGCTTGCTTTTGGTTGAAAATTTAGTATTTCATAAGAATCTTTAATTCAAAAATAATTGCTTTTTCAGAGGCCTTCACAGTGTGACCATTCAGCTGGACTACATGATGATGTTTTTAAGCCACCATAAGTGTTCAACCAATGACTGTAAAATAACATACTTACCATGGTTAAACAAATACCTTTAACAACTGAGTATGTCTATATTGTATTCTAAACACGAGTACTGAATAAACGTCATATTCATTCAGTATGTCACAGGATCAAATAGGAAAAAAAAAGGCTTGTAGAAATGATAACTGTCAAACGCCTCTTGAATAAATACCTACATTGTACACAATAAAAGTATTGACAAGTTTCTTACCACAAGGTGGCACAGTTGTGTAATATTGGCTCCTGGTGAAAAATCTTCCTTAGAGCAGTGCTCTTTAGTGGTGAGCTGAGATGTTTTTGGAGGCCTAATGGTAGAGCCCTGAAATAACTTCTACAGGAAGTAGCTTCAATTGCATGACTTTTGTCTTGGATTGCCCCTGGGTTCAGAATGATGTCTGCCAGTGTCAAGTATGTATACATCAGCTCATGACAGGAACAGCCTGTATCTGGTTCTGCTCTCTGACTGCGACTTGTGACACTAGATGCTTTGTTTGGGCAGGCAAGAGCCCTACTACCCAGGGATCCCTGGGGACCTGCTCTCTGGAGACGTTTGCTGCTGCAGCAGCGACACACTTTGTCTTCTATGCCCTAATCGCCCCATCCATCTCTGCCCAATCAAACTAAAGTGGGGCCCCCAGTCTAATGAAAGGGACCACTCATCTAGCCGTGCACTAATTGGTCCTCAGTGCTGAGAGCTGCAGTTTTGTAAGCAGACCTGTTAAAGTGACCTAATACTGCAGTGGCACTGTGAACAGCCAAGGGGAAATATTTAGCTTAAGATTGTCTCAGTATATAAGGGCATTATCTCTGAAGTGTGTCTGGGATAAGGGAGAAACGTGCTAGAAATAGGCAGCTCTGTGTCTCTGGGTTGGTGTGGGTTATGTAATGGGAATGCATTCTGCTCAGGGCTCTGTAGGTGAGGGCTGATGGTTTATCATGTTTTAACAGACAGACTGGGAGCTGTTCTGAGGACAGCATTACACCACTTGTCATTTCTTGCACATACATGCACATGTGCAGACACATTTAGCCTACATCACAAAACACACACACAGTCACATGTACATATACAGACTCTCTCTCTCTCACACACACACACACAAACACACACACTTGCACAAACACACTCACACACAAGCACAGATGTACAATTTAAACTGTACACAGACTCAAAGCACTTGTTAAGAGACAAAAAATGCACACATAAACACACCCACACCACATAATGCAAATATATGCTCAAACACACAAATGCACACAAACACAGACAAAGCCCAACACAGTTATTGGGCCTCCATCAAAATGTACTTTTTGGTATGATACATGTTTACCAAGGGACCTACATTAACACTACGGATTATGTCATTTGGCCAGTTCTACTGTGGGTAACTGATGTTCACAGACATCATGCCTAGATCCCATGGTGCCTTGGCTTTACTCTTAGATATACTCTATAAGGGACTGAAAGTAACAGTGTCTCAGCATGCTGGGCCCTCTGAATTAAAAACCGTTTTGACTGTGCTTTTTTGCTAATTCTTGATAACAGTGCCGCTGAGCCTATTTCCAGTAAACGTCTGGGCACCAACACACCGATGTGTGTGTGTGTATGTGTGTGTGTGTGTATGTGTGTGTGCTTGCATACCTCTTTGTGCATGCTTGTACAGGTATATATATATGTGTAAGGATTTATGTGAGTTTGTGTATGTAGGTACTTGTGCTGGCTCGTGAGTATAGGTGTGTGCCTCTGGATGTGTGTGTGTGTGTGTGTGTGTGCAGCTATTGAGAATAACTCAGGTTAGAGTAAAACCCACTACTGGTGCAGCCTTAAACCTCTTTGCTGAACTAAACTCCTTGGCTGGCACAGTTTTCTGTAAATCCCAACACGAGTCGGGCAAACAACTGTGCTGCTTGCCGTGCTAGTCTTTTAAGGGACCAAGCAGTAACAGGGTCAATCCCTTGGCCAATGGCGAAGGGTTTTGAGTCAGACCACCTCACTCCACATGGTTCTAATACAACAGGCCGCGCCCCACAGGCGTGAAAACGGAAACGGAACAACCCTGGTGTGGAGATGAAGCTGTTTAAGATGAGGAAGGTGTGTGTGTGTGTGTGTATGTATGTATGAGGGGGTGAGGGTGGAGGTCATTTGTGTGTGTGTGTTGTAAAAACGGAAACGGAACAACTCTGGTGTGGAGATGAAGCTGTATAAGATGAGGAAGGTGTGTGTGTGTGAGTGTGTGTGTGTGTGTGTGTGTGTGTATGTATGAGGGGGCGAGGGTGGAGGTTATGAATTAAAAATTATATATTATAAAATTATAAAGGGGTTCAGATTATATACAAAAACAGAACACCCAAATCATGGTAACAAAGTTTACAACAATGTCATTGTAGCGCTGCCAGGTAAACTTTGAGCTTCTCATTGCTGTGCTCTGTGTGGTAATACCATTCACAGCAGAAAACCGCTTTTCTTAGCCCATTCAGTACAGCTGAATTGTATGATATGTCTGTGTGCCAAAATCCTGCTTACATACAACCCACTGTTGAGTGAGAGAAAGAAAGGGAGACTTTGTGTGTGTCTGTGTGTATGTGTGTGTGTGTACCAGAAGTCTACAGCTGTCACTGACGTTGTTAAAACAACCTTTAGAGAGCATTTCCAAGGAACATTTTTGAGCTTTTGGCCTTTGTTGAGATAGGCTCATGAAGAGCGACAGCAAATGAGTGAGTGAGAGAAAGAAAAATGGAAGGATCAGAAAATGAGGCCACACATCAGGTTCATCCAGGGTCCCCAAGGACACTTAGACCCAAATGTCATTCAACACCCCTGACCGATGGGGGTTGGGTTTTTTTTTTTTCTGGAAAAATCCATTTCACTAGGCCCACTATTCCCCAGTGCTAGGCCTTTAGCTTGTTGTGTCTGTCTATTTGTTGCACGTGTGACTAAAGACTGAGATCTGCATCTAATTGTGGATCAGCCACACCGGTGGGCAGTGGCAGGCAGCTTAAAACATCAGCTTCCTCCCCCATCTACAAAGCCCATTCTTACTTTGATTTTGAACATGCAACACTGCTAAGACATTTGAACATCTTTGTTTAGTTGTTTGTTGGTTTGATTTTGGTGTTTGTTTGTTGTTTAGTTAATAAATCAGAAAAATGTATTGTGCTTTTCTGATACCCACTAATATCCAAAATAGAGCAGTAGAGACCATTTCTACTCAGAAACACAGATATTTCTCAGTGCATACCTAATCTCACTGTGCCTCTGTTAAGTGATGCAATATGCCTCAGGGTCTCAACCTGAAATGGTTAAACATACTGCTGCAATGTTGCCATGCGGTTCTCTCTTTTTTTGTGGCAACAAGTTGGCTGAGGGTGCAGGCAGCAGCTGTCCAATGTAGCCCTTAGGTAAGGGAAGAGCCATGTGGGTGGGCCTGACTGGGGTGATGTATGGGCCCAATTAAACGTGCATCCCCAGGGGTAAGCAGCAGCCACAGCCCAACTCCACTGAGGGCCTGAGAGGGTGTTGGATCAAAGACAGGCTTGTTTCCATGGCGATGCTATCTTCTCCCCCTCTCACACCAGCATGCTGAACATGGTGTCTCTGGGCAAATATTTGGCTTTTCCATGAGTACAGGGTTAGGGAACGTGACCTATTTCATAATGGAAAGTGTATGGTATGTATATATATATATGGTATGCAAGGGGTATTCATTTCCCATTATGTAATCTGGATGCTTTAAATAACCACAAATTACCTGGCGCCTTTTTGTGGGATGTTTGGAGACATACTGAATGTATACGACTCTCACCATACCAGCATTCTCCCTTCTCTGAGAGCACGTGCAATGACACGAACAGAATCTCTATTCTGCTATTCTATTTGCAGAGTAACTCAGTGTGCCACCGCTGATTTAGACAAGTACTCATCTGTGGTCAGAGTGACATAAGCAGCCTGCTGTTTCTGACTCTCTGTCTTTCTTTGTCTATTCGAACTGCTGAACTACTGCAGTCCATGGGCACAGCTTGCCAGGATGTTGATAACAATGTGGGACTACAGGCGTGAGGGAAATACAATCACGTGTACTGGACTTGCCAACAGGAGAGTTTGCAGCCCTCATAGAATTCCTATGTGACCACACATCTGTTGTACAGATCACAAAATGTACAGACTCAAAATAGAGGAAACATACACAGTATTTAGCCTTTGTGGTTTAATATACTTTGTATATGAACATGTCATCTTGCATATATAGCATTCTCCCTCAGTGAGTTTTTTTTGTGGAGATTTAGGTGATCTGGCAAGCGTTCTGGATTTTGTTCAAACATTAATGTAACATCTCACTATACCTCAGTCTGTGTGTCAGATGAACAACTGTATCTGTTACCATTTCTATTTTTATGAACTGTTTGGTAACTTACAGAGTACAAAACAACCCTGAATAACAGAATGTGTCTGCTAGCAAGGAGCACCTTGTCATTCCACTGATGCTTTGGACCTCAGAGTGCTGGAATGCAGCTGAATGTGTTACTTTAGACATGAATCTATGATCTCAGTGCTTGCACTCTGCTGATATATATGCCACCTTTAACTTGTACTCAGCAACAGTCCAACAATGTCCAAATGCCCCTTTTTTCAATCACAGCTGAATCACTTCCCTTGGATACAGTAAAGGTCATGCAGTTGGCAAGTAAATGAACAATAGGCTGGTGAGTAACAGCCTTGTTCTAGAACAATCCTGAATGTGTTGTTCTGATGGCCACAGTTGATGATAGGACTGGATCACTGGGTTTGTTCGTAGAAGATCTTGTCTAACTTAAGGGATGGGTATCAGTATATTTTAAAATTCTGCTCTGGGTTAGCAAGTGTTGCTTTTTACCTTTGTGCAGCAGGAAGAAATATGTTACATGATGTTTTCAGCTAAATCTACAGGGTTAATGAATTCAACTGAGCAAGGATGTGAGATCTGTTCATAGAATCTGTGTGTGTATGTGTGTGTGGCTATGCAAAAAGTCAGGACACGCATGACCTTAGGCTGAAGATGACCCTTGGGTAGTAAAAGTAACATTCCTCCAGGATGTTTCAAAAGAATTCTGCCAACACCTTCAGTGTTTCTAAATGTAGTTTACATAACTTTCCATTTGGGCCAAAGTACACTGTGAGCTTTTCATTCAGACAAGAATGACAGGACAAAATCTCCATGCTGCTACTTGCATGGCTTTGGTCAGAGGCTCTGCAGATTGAGATATCTACCCAACAAAGTCAGCAATCTTCTCTAAGAGGGCTGTGCTGCATGAGCTTGAAAGGAAAGATGGACTCTTGTGTTGAGTCACCACCAGAGGAACCTTTTGAACTTGGCCAGAACCTTGACCCGCAGCCTATAAGCTGCTCATCATCTGTCTGTTTGGTTCTTTTGGTTGAGTGTGAGAGGAAAGAGATTGCTGCTGTGGAATGTGTGGAATAGACATGTTGTAGAATGGGTGGAGTGGACATGTCTGCTTGTTTGTTCAGAGGAAAGGCTCTTGTTCTCACAGGAATAAACCGGTGATGGAATTCCAATACTGGGTCCAGTGGTAGAGCACAGCTGGAAAACTCACTCTGACTACATATGCACACACACACACACACAGACACACACACACACACACACACACACGTTATGTACACAACATTTAGTAGTTATGACAGGTGGCTAAAATTCCCTTCACACTACACACACACGACACTAATTCTCCAAATACAACAGCTTTTATGGTATCTGTGAGTCTTGTTTATTCTTGGTTGTATAAGGATCAAATTTCATCTAGCATCTATTCATCTGTCTGAATTCATCTATTCATACCATCTAGCTGAAAGGTTTTTAAATGAAAAACTTCAGATTGCTGTGAAGTATTGCTAAAAGACACTAGTCTATAAATATAGACGTACCCTAGCAGTAGCAAATAGTTTTGCTCAGCCAGTACCTCTAGCCACAAGCCATAAGGACCTCAGTCTTCTTCTAAGGTTTGGTTGGACCAATCACATTGTTCTGTTCTTATAGTCGCCTAGACAATATCAGCCTGCAGAGGCAGTTTCAAAGACAACTGCTGATTCCACCCCTTGGATTGAGTCCGGTCTATCGGTCATGGCCAGGCTAAACATTTTGATGTTATAGTCTGTTATAGTCTGGTTTATGTCAGATTTCCATTTCCATACAAGCAATAGATGTTAGGTATAACAAAACTTTATTTTACAATTTTTTGTTCAAAATACAGGGCAAACATAAAAAATGTGACAAAACAAATTTATTATTTTCATATGTACACTACACAGGGCCATGATTTTTTTTTTCTTTATCCTGACATATTTGCTTGCAATCCCTTAAGACAAGAACCTGTCGCTGTTTCATAACCAGTTCAGCTCTGAAAGTCACTTCAACAGTCCTCGTTCTGTATCATGGTGAAAATGAAGGTACACAGAGAACTCCACGAATGACTGCAGTACTCTTCAGCAAATGTCTTTTTATCAATTTGGTCTGGGCACAGTTCGTTATCCTTCGATGGAGGCGGTGTCGGTTTGGCAGTCTTCTTGGGCGTTTGGCTTAGCTTAAAGTGTGCGTCCTCCGGCGCTTTTCTGCACATGCCCGCTTTCACTAGCGACTTATGGTCATAGCACAGTTTCCTCTGTTTTTTTAGCGAACGGGCGATTTGTTTCCAGTACTGTTTCGCATTAGATGCGTACTGAGGACAAGAGTTTGGTTTGGCAACATATGCACAGTCAAAACTTCTCCCCCCTTTCTTGCAAGTGACACCAAGCACAAATTCGTCGTCACCCGTCGCCACCCAGGTGCATTGTGCCTTATCCTTGGCAGAGAACCTGCCCTTGAACATTCCTTTCCCGCCGTCAGACTTGGGACCGCTGTCGTTCCTGTCAGATGACGGAACCGGCATTCTTTGCTGTGTTTCTCTCTTGTCCGTTCTCTCCTTTTGCATTTGACATTCTGCCTTATTAATCTGGTTGCAGACGCACGCAAGTACCAACAACACTGCCACAGTGCTTAAGTGCATCATTTGGTCATCTGATGTGATCTGAACCCCAAGAAAATAATTAACAGAATGTTATTAGCCTGGATAATGTTTATTGTTCCACGAAGCCAAGACGTATAGTTTGCTATATTGTATGTAGCAATACTAGTCGAAAGAAGCTTGACAAAATAGACTTACCCAACTCAAAACACTCTCAAGATTCTTATCCTGTTGGGACACCTGTGCCGGCGAATGGGCCATTTATAGTTAAGCGCGTTCTCCCCACAAATTCGCGTGCACGCTCCAGTACACACACACACACACACATCGTTCACTCAAATTTTACGACATAATTAGGACTTCATTCTTGACAAAGTGCAGCACCTTTTTACACCCCGCTACCCCTACACAGACACGCGCGCGCGCACTCACACTCACAGTGCAAATCCTTCTATGGAATGTTAATTATGATAAGCACGGCGACTTGATAAAACACGTCCCTTTTTATTCCTGTTGTCAAGAAATTCTGAATGTTTTAAAAGTTAATTGAAATAGACTGAAATAGAACTATTGAATTTACAGTAAATAAACTACCAGTACGTTATTTTAAATGTTAAACAATGTCTGTAATTAAACACCTTTCTTTTGTGAAAAATGTTTGACAGTTAAACTTTGATTTATTATGCAGTTTGAACAAAAATGACAGTCGTCTGAAAACAAATGGCTCCGCAGGCTATTTTGCTTTTAAGAGCTTCACTCTTACTTGACAGGTCCTTCATTATCTTTGCAGAGGACAAAACCGCAGAGCCACTAAAACATTACTTTGCCACTTGCCAGTCTGTTTATGGGAGTTTAAATATGGGTACGTTCTGCAAGCATCCCATCTTTATGAGAAGATGAAAAGAGGAGTATACTTTGTGATGTAAAATGGACTGTTTTTTTTTTTCAGTTCAAATCCTTTTGTTCAAATCCTTTGTTTGTTTGTTAGCAAATGTGAAACTTAAACTGCAAAGTGATGTACTGTAAACAATCCTTTCAGCATAGCCTAATGAAATGTGTCCTGACTGGTGCATAGCACTAGACTGCCCTCTTCTGTTTGAAGGCAGCCCACTTTAGCAGTTTAGAAATAAGTATAGGCATCCTGATCATTTGACAATTAACTACTCTGAAAGGAAATTCACAAGAATTTAGAAGTTGGAGAATTTTTGAGAGTTTTTAAAATATTTTCAGAAATGTTTCTTCTGATTCTATAAATAACAAATAAGCAATAAAAGTATTTATTGAAAAGACAAGAAATACAAAATCATAAGACATTTATTTATTGCATAAACAAGTAATAACAAGTACACATTGACACAATCAATTTGAATCAGTGGTAACACTTGTAAATTAACACTTTTCAAAATCTCAATTGTAGACTACCACATCTATGTCCATGATTTCACGTTCCGCACAAACAGATGATGCATCTGTACCTACACAATTATGATACAGCTCCCTAAATTCACAATGCTGCAAGGAGTATGATTAGTTTACAGTCCAACCTTCACTGAACACTTGAACACCTCTCCATCACATGCACAGCATCACTGCTTTGTACAATGGAAAAATAGACACATAAAATATACATACATAAAATATCTTTTTTTCCCCCACTCTCCTGCTGAGTTGCATCTTGGTCATAGAGAATACTTTGTGCCACTCACCATAGTGACCCAAAATGGAGTGCACACAAGATTTCACTTTTCCAAAATGAAAGTAATGCTCTATTACCACCTTAGATCTGAACACGAGCCATGACAGGGACTTTTAATTTGATAACAAAAAGTGAAGGAGGTGACGGAGTTTTCTGGAAAAAAAGTCATCAGTGGCTTTATGTTGGATGCTGGATAATCCTTGGCAATTTAGAGCTTTGAACATGAGCTCCTGAACACGCCAGGTGTCCTGGTAATCAGCCTCATCAAGTCCTTTTAAAACAGAACTTAAGCCTGTAACAGAAGAGTATACAGTTAGCCAGGTCAATGAAAACTGTTACAGTGATGATAAGATACAATGTATGTGCTGTGACAAAAATTCTTGTTGTCAGGGCTAGTGCTCATACTCCATATTTATAATTCTCATGTTTTACCACATAGCTCTATTTTGCCTACCTGTCACACTTAGTTGCGAAATAATCCGATGACGTAGGCACAAACTCCTGTCAGAGATCTCCAGCAGTAGTCCTGAGCTATCTTTCTGGCCTCCATCTTTGACATTGGCATTGATTGTGTTGGGGAAGTAGTTGAAGGTTTGGCGGTCGATGGCTTTCTCTGGTTGTTGTTGTTTCTTGATCCTGGTCTGGGCATCAGTGGTCTGCCTTGATCAGATTTGGCTTGGTCGGGCTTGGTGGGTCTGGCCGGTTGCGGTCTGGTGGGTCTGTACGGCTGGGGTCTTTCAGGCCTGGTGGCCTCTGTCCGGGCCTGGGTGGGCCGGGAGGGCCTATCCTGGTGGTTGGCTTTGCCAGCGGCAGCGGCCTCATCGTCCAAAGACGCTCCAATAAATGCCAACCGAGCCTCATCGGATGCCCTTTTGCACATCTGGGGCTTGAGGATGGTGGGTCCGCGGCAGGCGTGCTGCAGTTTGCGCAGGTCCCACATAATCTGCACAAAGTAGTGCCGTGGGTTGTTGTTGTACGAGCGGCACACCTGTGGCTTGCCACGGTAGTCGCACCAGTACGAGCGCTTGGCACCCTGGCAAGCCACACGCAGAGTCGTCATGTCACCCTGGCCCGTCACGTGCATGATGCAGGAGTCCTTGCCCTTTGTCTCGAAGGTCACCGGGTCCTCCCAGACACTTCGGCCCCGCTGTGCCCCATCCTGTCCCTCGGTGGCCCACAGGCAGCAGGCGATGAGCAGGAGAAGTCCAGTGCACATGCTGAATAGACCTTTGGAAGTCTGCACTGGGAGAGTGAGAGACTGAGAGAGAGGAGAGGTTTTCGTCTGTACTGAGGTTCAGACTCTCCACACCGGTATTTATGTGCTTCGCATACAAAGGGGGCATTTAGGTTAAAAAAAGAGCAAGAAAGTGAGAGAAAGAGAGAGCGAGAGAGAAAGACAGAGAGAGCAAGCAAGAGACATGAAGAGAGAGAAGGAGAGAGAGAGACGGAATAGGATGGGGGAGGAGGGGTAGTTAGTGGTAATGGTGTTCCTCTCTAGGGGAGTATGAGAGAAGTACCCCTCCCTTTCTGAGTGCCTCTATACCTCTTAACACCCCCCCCCCCCTTTCCTTCCCACCCCCACAGTGCATTGCAGTCTGCAGACTATCAGTGAGATGGGAGGACACATATGAAACCAATTGGTGAACTTGTGTGGGCAGGCAAGTATACACAGGATTTAAAGCACCAGAGGGGCATCCATACCCTGTACACACGTACACACACACACACACACACACAATCTCTATTTTAAAAGAGTGTGTGTTATATAATTCCCTTCAGAAGGCAGAAAACCCTATTTTTAAAGTGTTTTACACTGAGATCGATACAAATTTCTACAAAAGTGTGTGTGGTGGTTACGCCAGAAAAGAGAAAAACAGAG
The DNA here is from genome assembly GCA_027481765.1 of Tenualosa thibaudeaui. Classification (NCBI taxonomy): domain Eukaryota; kingdom Metazoa; phylum Chordata; class Actinopteri; order Clupeiformes; family Clupeidae; genus Tenualosa; species Tenualosa thibaudeaui. Next base: position 8,149,764 of record JAIFZK010000004.1, on the reverse strand, counting down.
AGGTTGCAAAGACACTGCGAAGGCCAAGTTTTTGTTTTTACCCAACACTTTTGCTGTCCATTTGCTTGGACCATGATTTCCTCCTCTGTGTAAAAAAAAGAGAACGAAACTTGCCCTTGCATTGTGGTTCACCAGCCAGAGGACTGCGGCACACCAAAGAGAGTCCAGTAATAGAGACAGAGCAAAATGCCTTTATTTTCAGTAATGGTCCTGAGAGAGTGGGAAAAAAGGTTTTAAGTCAATAGGAAGTCCTTGGGTAACAGTGGGCGAAAAATATGGAAACACAGGATGTGTGTCTTTAGCCTTTCAGTATGTATGTGGTGTGGGGGATAGACATAAACAAAATAAACATGATTGTTTTTGAAAAGTTCCTAATTTTGGATCATGAGTTATGCATAAGTGAAATCCCACAAAGTACTCAAATGGTGGTGGTAGTGAGTGTGCGCATGTGTTTGTGTGTGTGTGTGTGTGTAAGGAGGGTTAATTGGCATGTACTGCTTGTGTCTTTATTTTTTCAAGCAATCAGCATTGCCAGGAAGCGAGAGCTCCTTTGACTGGTGCGAGACCTCTAATGTAAACAGCTGCACTGACTTCAGCTCACTGGATAGAATCACAGCCTGGCACATTGAACTCCTGTTTGGGGCAAGACATCTATACCCTCTGCCTGTGCATTCAAATGCCCAGCAACCACATTACAGCACAAAGAAATAGGAAATTACTGTTTATTGGAATGTGGTGTTATAATCTATTTGAGGTCATTTATTTTTCTTCATGAATTGCTGTTTTCATTCACCAGCTTTTTAGAAAGTCATTGAAGAAGTTTGTCAGTCCAATTGTTGGTCTAATGCTGACCTAAAGAGGAGCTTTGGATTCAGTTTGATTTGATTAACATTGAGTTTGAAAGTCACAGTCCAGTGAACAGCTCAAGGGTAAACATGCTGATCTCTCTTATATGTTTGAGGAAACCATCTCACAGCATAAAGATGTGTCCAGATATGTCAGACACGCGCACACAAATACAAAGTGATGGGTACTATTTTACTTATCCATTTTGCCACCTTTAACTAAATATTGTCTGCATGATATTACATTTGAATTCCTTAAACATGTTGGTGGGACAAACTGAAAAAAAAAACACTTGAGTCCTTGTGCATGTCCATGAAATGTATCATTTTATTCACATTTTTATACATTACAGTCAGGCAACACGCAAAAGCAAACACCAACTGTGCTTCCACTGTACAATACTAACCAAGCTGAGAGCAACAACAGAGAGCTCACCTGCCCACTACGGGGTAGTTAGTTAGTGGTCTTGAATCGGCGCTCAAGGTTACACTGGGAGGTGTTTTCATCTGCTCCTTTCTCTCTCTCTGACTCTTTTTTCTAGATGAATGGATTGCAGGCTATAAACAGCAGTGTTGCTAGGTAACAATTGCCATGACCCTTAGACATGCATTTACATGAGAGTAGACTTCAGTGTTCCATCAAATCTGACCCTCAAATACAAATTCAAGTCTTTTTTTATGTGAACTGGAAGTTAAATTAGCAATGAAATGCATTTAGGTTTTATTACCAGGGGGAGAACGGATGAACAGATTTGTAGTCTTTTGAGGGGATGAGGAAACCTGGCTCTGTCCAACATGATGCAGAAATGATTCCACAATTGTCAATCTTCTCACAAGTCTTGCTTCAGTTACCCATAATATTTATGTCAGCACTCATGCTGTGACTAGATCAGGTTCATGAAAAGTACCAAGCCCGTTTTCTGGCAGTTGACTGGCTGCAGTATTAGATAGGAGGCCAAGAAATGTACTGCACTGTGCAACTCAAGCAAACTTGATGAATTCCATTGCGAGGCTTCAAGGTACCTAATAATGTATATATAATGTATATGCAGTACATTACATACAATACATTACATGAATTGCATTACATCTGTTCTCTTTTAATAATATAGTATATCTGGACCAGTGTGCTCACAACAAATGATCTGAAGATATATACACACATTTTCATAGATACATTCACCCCTTTTGATTACTTTATGTATCCATGTCTACGGATGAAAATCTATTTTATTTTATTTTTATTTTTATGAATTTTATTTTATCATTTTTATTTTATTATTTTCAAGAAATGTGGAAAAAGCATATTAGGCCTAACACAAGCACCTGAGACCTACTCAAGAGGTTTTGGCTTCAAATTGCAGTTCTGCTATTTAACTTGAACACTACAATAGCTCACAGTATGTTAAATAATAATATCCAATATTAGTAAAAGTCAATGGGAACAGTTTAAAAAATGATTAATAGCGCTCATTATACTCAAAACAACCTGGAGATGTTATAGCTACAGGATCAAAAAAAGAATATATTCTAGGACATTTAAAAAAAAAGGAATTCTGCGAACACAACTCAGGGAAGGCAACAACCCATTCACAACCAGAATGGCTCAACAACTCATGTTAGCGGTAGCTTAGTTAAAAAAAAATACAAAAACAGTACAATGTTTGAGTGTCATGTGTGTTTGTCCTGAAGTTTTTGTTAAACCCGATCAAAAATGTGTGAATTCAAGGTTACTGTCTCTAAACACAAGCTGCATTATTTTGCAATGAGAACGCAGTGGATATAGACGTAGAATCCATCTCCAGGTAATACGCTTCACTGTCCTGCTGCAATTTTGATCAATCCTACTTGGCAAGCGGCTACAATGGCTGAACACAGACATGCACATACATACACACACACACACACACAAACACACACACACACATGCACACACACACACACAGAATCTCAGTAAACCATTAAACAATTTAAGTAATAAAGAGACAAGCTGTGTGTTTCAGACATGGCTTTAAAACAAAACGGAACAAAATAATCAGGGGAAGCAACTCAAAAACTCCCTAATAAGCTCTACATATTAAGCCACATCTGAGAAATGTCACTGACCACTGACCCTTTTCAGGAGTGGCATGGCCTGTCTCTGTGCAGCCCTGGACTAATTGTAAACATAGAAACATGCAGTAGAAGATAGTTCAGAGGGTCCAAAGGGCCTCTTTCCAAAAGGTCAAAGTTCACCCATCAAAGGTGACCGTGTAGCTTTCAGCAGTGGTGGCGATGTGGCAGAGGAGGCGCATCCTAATAGAGAAGCTACGAAAGGACGAAAAAAGAAACGTGGGGGAGGAGAGAAACCGAGGAAGGTGAATCTGACTGGAATCTGTGACACTGGCTCTTCCATGGTGCTTCAGCAAAGGTGGAGGTCCCAAAGGGCAGAGAGAGAAGCACTCTGGAGGTTTGTCTTTTCTTGTAAGTAGTCATGAGAAATAAGGACGCTGGAGGTTAAAATATAAACAACATGAGGCATATATATAATGCTTGTTTGTCACATATTTACAGATCATGAGACAGATTTCATTTAAGTGTGAATGAGATCAGAAGGCCCAAATGCAAACTTACCCTGAATCCAAAGGTTTAATGCCAGATTGTACTGACTGAACTATAAAACAACATAAAACACAATAGGTCAAGCCTTACAACAACGAAAGTCACACAAGCAAACACATATGCATATACACACACATGCAAAAAAGAAAACAAGTTATTCCTGTTAGATAGATGCAATGCATAGAATGAAAAGGGATGAGGAGCAGCATGACAAGAGAGATAAACAAAAATGACAAACAGCGGTTCACTACAGGGTGCCAATTTCAGCCATTTTGAGTACACATAGTCTACTCTAAACACCTGTGACAAGAAGTATGGTCTTCAGGAGGATGGAAACAGACAGTTGACAAAAGTGTTCAACACAAGCCAAGATAAGACAAGAAAGGCAGTGAGACAATTTCTCCAGAGGGAGGATAATCAATGAATGAAACAATTAGAGGTTATGAAAAGCAGGTCGATGAAAGTGTAAATGAGAAGAAGAGAAGCAAAACGAAGAATAAATGAAGAGGTGTGAGATGATGGCGAGAAATTAGATCATGCAGCACCTGTGCGGTAAACAGTACCTTTCTAGACCAGGGTGGCGACATGGAAAAACACAAAACAAAAACAAAAACAAAACAACAACAAAACAAAGAAACAACACAAGGTCCGGCCCCTCACGTTCACCAGTCAGCGTGCCGGGGGGGCGCCGAGGCTCGTGGGAATCTAGTCATGGTGTCGTAGGCAGGGATGCTAGGGGGCGCAGAGGGAGACAGTATCAGACTGCAGCAAAGGTTACACAAGTGAGCCCTCTAAACCCCTTTAACCCCCTGATCACCCCTCCAACCCCCTCACAACAACAGCCTCTTTTCCATACGGTTCTTTCAGCCTGACAGAGGACCAGGGTGACCACTTTCCCATGCCACAAAAGAGGTGCCCTTCGGCTCATGCCCTGAACCAGCGTGGCTTTACGGATGGGTGCCTATACATTGCCTGCGCCTTACAGGATGAATTCCAAAGGACCTCAGTAATAAGCTGATACGAAAGCGACAATTTTAACGTCTAGACTGTGGAATATGATGCATGTTTCACATTCCGTTACATTAAGTCATTTTTTTTGTCTTTCTGCAGAGGGCCTCCAATATAAATACATGGTGGGCTGCTATCTGTATCTGTGGCTCCAAGCCACCATGCTTATATATACATTAGATAAACTATGCAGGCATGCTCATGTGTGTCACACGTGTCACTGTGGTCCCATGTGGCTGCCTCTTTGTTATGTAAGCTTCTCCCACCAGGATCTCCAGCCTTAAGCGGGCCCCAGTCAAATGGCATGCGGTTAGATAGGCTCCAAATGGGTGAATGGTATTGTTAGTGGGGGTTGGGAGGCAGCTGTTTCAGCTGTATCCTCTCAGATGCTGGATCCCAAATCACATGCTATCAGACATGCTGCTCACAAAAAGCAAAACAAAACTAAAAAACAACGACAACAATAAAATGATGCAACAATGAAAAGCAGAACCCAGATAACCTGATTCCCCATGATTCAAAGCATGCTTAGTTCAGCATGCAAGTACAGTACAGGCAGCATGCAGTTAGTAGGTGGCAGCTTTGGAGCTGCAGTGCTCAGGCTGGGCCTCAGAGTCAAGATTAGAAGGGGTTAGCTGGTTCAGGTGCATTAGCCAGCCAGGTGATCAGTGCGGTAGCGGCATCCTGAGCAGTGCTTAGACACTAAGACACAGGCCATGCCCAGATTTGTAGGAAGAAGGAGGGGCTACAACTTCTCTTCTGTCATGCAGTGGGCTTGTGTCTCATCAATTAATATGTTCATGTTCAGAACATCAACTCATACACTACACAGTGAGCTTGTGAATGACCTCTAAGGATATATTATACGGTGCACATGTGAATAAGTGAGGGATAACGGCCAACGAGCTGTACTATTATACAGAGTTAATGAACGGAGGCAAATAACTTCACAACGCCGGAGGCAGAGTGAAGTTCCTCCAACAAGTTCATTAATTCCGTATAACAGCACACCTCAAAGGTTGTTCCTGCTTATCACCCAGTTGCAACTCATGCGTGGAAGGAGTAGACGTCAATTTAAAACATAGAAAAGCTTGCAGCTCAATTATAAAGAAACCTGTTCAGTTGCTGTACTACTTTCTTTTCAATGGTAGTTATAGCTAATAACAGCTAATTCCATTTTTATTGACAAGTTCAACTGCCGTTTACTATGGTTGTTATCATTGCCATTAGCCATAGTTACCATTCAAAAGAGCACTGATATAGAATGGTAATTAGACTTTTTCACCAGATCTACTTCATAGGTGTGTGTTATACACAATTAACACACAATCTGCCAGCCAATCAGAAATCAGTATTCCATTTCTCCGGGTGATAAGCACTATATAATTTATATGGTGCACCAATGAATAAGCACTATATAGGTATATGGTGCACAAGTGAATAAGCATTTATGGCCATGCAGTGAAGGAGTGGATGGTCTGAATACAAGACATGATTCACTCATGACTCTCAGCCCCCCACAATATGCAATCCCTTAACTCTTCACTGACAGTAAGCAAACAAACAAATGCAAAATAAAGGCATGCAGGTCATTTGCATGCAATCTGGGGGGATGCAAGAGTGTGTTTTACCTTCTCATTACTGGGTTTGTGATACCTCGTAAACGCTCATTATGATAACCATTATAACCAATTTCCATACTGCAACGAAATGTTATTTTTGTAAAGAAATAAAAATAGAACCAAACCAAACCTTAGACACAACAACCAAATCAAATAAACAGAAAACGTAACAAAGAGAAGGACTTCACACATATGGCATGCTATCCACCAGTTGTGAAGGAAAGATGTGGAGTTACTAATATGGCTAAGCCTTAATATTTCAATGCTAGTATATAGTATAAGTATATAATGTGTACAAAATATCCATAGTACAAATGTTTTATCTTACAATGCAAGTGAACAGGATTACTGTGACTGATATTAATGTATTTAAGGTGTTGATAGTAAACAGCCCTTTGTGTTCGATAAGGGTTTTTTTTGTTGTTATTCATAAAGACAGCACGGGAAAAAGCAGTAAGACCCTCCACCCGAAATGCACTCCAATACTAAGAGCTTGAACCCAGCCAGCACCAGACAAAGTCAGCAGTGGCGTTTATGTACAAAACTGCAGTGAGGATAAAATTAGATACTTAGAAAAACAGACAGGAGAGATTAGGACTAGGGAAATAATAAAGCTTACGTTTTCATGGGTATTGTCTCAAAGCTAAAAAGATACAAAACAGGCAAAGATGTTAACGGTCTGCTGCAAAAGTCCATGAAAATTGCACCATAAGGTTTGTCCACACAGACACCAATTGGACAGCGGCTGACAGACACCGCTAGCCAGGATCAAGACACTTGGTGACTTGTCTGTCGCAGTATGGTACTACAATATATACAAGTACTGTATTAGAGGGTGATTTCATATCACTGAAAAAGAACAAGTTAAGATGTAATACTTCAGTTTAATATATATATATATATATATACTATATAATCATATTTGTATTTATATTTGTATTTGTATTTATGTATTTTTTTTGTAAAGTGCAAAGTGCCAGACAGAGAGAAATGAAGGGGGAGGAGTGGTTGACATGGAAACGGCAGAATGGTTATCACAAAGTAAAATGCCAAGTTCCCGAAACAGAGGAACTGCAGCAAGGGGAAAAAGAGAGAGAGGAGAGGAGAGAGAGAGAGAAATGAAGTGAGACCTAAGGAATGAGAGATTGAAAAAAAAAACTGGAGAGAGAAATAAAGAAAGATGTAGATATATAGAGGTCTTTCAATGGGACAAAGTCAGTTTGCTAAAATGAGCAATAACATTTGTTTGTTCAATAGTACTTCACAAAAGATGGCAAACTAGTCATTACTTTTGGCAAAACATTGCAATAAACACTTTACATGTTTTTGTCTGAATGCTTGAAATATTTGAGATATTTTCCAAAGTCAGACTTTGACGTCCCGTGAAACCAAAATGAGTGTGGCCGTTTAGAAGCGCGGCGGACACACTTACTCATCGTAGACGTCTTCCGTGTCCATCCTGCGGTAGAACTTGGCCAGTCTGATAGCCAGGATTACACTAGGCAGCAGGAAGAGGGTGGCTCCCCCCAGCCCGAACCAGAAGGTGTTCTAAAACAACATAACAACAACAATAACATTATCATTAAGAAGGCAGCCATTACCGAATACAGGTTGGTTTGGGGTTGATATCAGTGTTGGTAGTGAAGTTATAGTTCTAATATATATGAATATTTCAGTGACTCAGCGTTCCTTGGTCACGGTCATGGCATGTATAGGAACAGATATTTATTTTACTTGAAACATTACACAACCCTTTCATTCAACTGTCTATCCAAATGTCCAGCCAATGATGACTGCTTATGCAACAAATCAGTTCCAGTTAACACAATTGACTAGTTGTAGTCTTGTAATAAGTTGTCCCCATTCAAATACACCATTTAAGCAGTCTATGCATCCCTCTCTATGTTAAATCTCTCAGAAAACTGGTTATGCAATCCAATCCATTAAACCAATGCCTTTGACAGCTCTGTGTGCGTAATGGGTGAGGAGAGCAAATATTCAGACTCTGTTCCGCTGGCGAGGAGGGTAGTCTGCCTGGGCCAAGGCCAAGACCTACACACACACACACACACACACACACAGACACACAGACGCAGCCCCTGCCACAGCACAGGGGGAAGAGAGTGTCTACCTGTTCCCACATCCAACCCCAGCGCCCCAGGCTGTGTACAGTAGAACCGGCAGGTCTCCACTCCACCCAGCCTCAGAGGCCATAACCACCTGTAACCACCATAACTGTTTTCACAGCTTTACACCGGTCAGCTTTCATCTCCTGGCAGCCCTGACCAGGCATGCCTCCTGCCTGCTGAGCAAGCATGGCAAGCACCCCAAATTAAAATGCAATATATGGTCATATATATTAAAAAAATAGCACACAAAAATAGTGCATCAATACAAATATTGTCTTATCTATAATCTGCTTTATCATATGTCTAAAAGCGGACATTTTTGCAATTTTTTAAAATATATGTTTCATATGTATACATGTGTATTTGTGTATATCTGGTACTACTCTGGAATCCACATGGACATACACATAATTTACATATATTGACATACACTGTATTATATTTCTGTATAGTACGGTACTCTATAACTGATTGGCATGCCTGGCCTCCTACACTACAGCTCTAATAGTACCTCTTGTACTTCAGAGTGCAATTTTCTGTCCTGCAACAAATTAACTGGAGTTTGATATAAGCAAGTCTAGCAAGGTTCATTACTGTTTGGGTATTGATTGTAGATCATCAGAAGTTTAACTATTTAACACTCTGGTGCTGAGGATGAATCAGTGTGTCAAAATTGTTCACAGCTTCACACAACATTCTTGCCATTTAGCAATTACATAACACACCTGGATGAAGCTCTTGTGTTAAGAGTGTATTAAGTGTACTTAAGGGAAATTCCAGAGCATTTCAACCCTGTTGTTCAAGGTCACTGAATGCTGTCAGTGGGAAAAAGAACAAGAAAATTTGGTATAACATGGACAAATTAGCAAATCAGCAGCTTTGCTATCAAGACAAGGAGAATGAAATGGAAGTGAATCATGTGCCCCATTCTGTTACCATTGCCTGCTGATTCTGTGTCCCATTCAGTTAGCATTGCCTGCTGATTCTGTGTCCCATTCAGTTAGCATTGCCTGCTGATTCTGTGCCCCATTCAGTTAGCATTGCCTGCTGATTCTGTGTCCCATTCAGTTAGCATTGCCTGCTGATTCTGTGCCCCATTCAGTTAGCATTGCCTATCTGTTATCGTATATTTTTGCTGAAAACAGGTCTGAAATGCTCATTTTCCATTAAGAAAGTACATGTTGTTCTACATGTCCTGTTGCACCAAAACACTCCTAATAATTTTTTGTTTAAATGTTTGGTGCAGTTTGGTGTGAGAACTAACAAACTAACTAACCAACCAACTAACTAATGCACAAAACATTTGAGATCTCTCTGTGTCATGGGCCTGGGCTAAGAGTCAGCTTAGTTAACCAGGCCCCCCCTCACCTCTCCCTCTCCCTGTGCCTGTGCCAACACATTTACAATCAAACAGTAGGCTTTAACAAGCACCCAGGGTCTGGAGCTCCAGACGTTTCCTGGTGGATTAAACCACCGCCCCCGACTGGCCCCAGGGTCCCTCGGCCCCCAGGGGACTGGGCTACCGGGGGTTAATTGTTTCCCCTTCATTAAGAGAGTGAGGCGCTTCCTGCCATTACAGAGTGAGTGTCACAAGTGTTCTGACATGCACACACATACACACACACACAGACACACACACATGCATACACACACACATACACACACACGCATACACACACACAAATGCAGTCTCATGCATGCAAATATGCATGAACATGCCATACAAACGCACATACACACATACAAATCTGCATACACCGCAACACTCCAAAACACACACACACACACACAAAAACCCCCAAAGGCCTTATGTAAGGCTGTTTTCAATTGACCTTCACCCTACTGAACACTTGAACTGCATTAAAGAATTGGCCTAATCATCCAACAGAGTCTAGAAACAGGGGAAGAGGACCATTGAAAGAAGGGGAGAGCTCTTTTTTGGGGGGTGTTTTTGGGGTTGGGGGAGGATGTCCATAACAGCACACAGGACCTCATTTACACATGGAGTTCCTGAGGTCTAAGACCCCCACCCAAGACCTCATTTAAACATGGAGTTCCTGAGGTCTAAGACCCCCACCTCAACTCCACCCCATTTACTCCAGCATCCAGAGAACTAAACTCCTCTTCCTCCAGTATATGTACAGCTAAGGTTTGACATAAATCAGCCCATACTGCCCACCCATACACACACACACACACACGCACACATACACACACACATACACACAAACACACAGCACTCCAGGATTTGTGACTGCTCTGACCACACCACACACTAGTGCTCCTGTCCAGCCTCCTCCTTCGCCCCAAGTCCTGTCACTTTCCCCACACTTCTCCTCTCTCTCTCTCTCTCTGTACTTCTTTTCCCTCCTTTCTTTTCCTTCCAGAACATGGATGCGTACATTCCGTACCAGCTCAGAACACGTGAACACCCAAACCACCCATCACCACCACAGAAACCACCACCACCCTCACCACCCTAACCAATGTTCTTCCCATTCAACCCAATGCACCCCCCCCCCCCAACCCATCATCCTCCACCTTGCCCATCAGGGTAACCAACCTCCTCCCCCTCAAACCAGCCCAACCCCAGCTCTGCCCCTGCCACTGTCAAGCACACTCATGACTGAAGCATTTTGAAAGGGCCTATTATGGCCTCTCACCATTGAGTCAACAAGGAAGCTGCAGGCCACAATTTCCATCGTGTCCACAATGTTGCTGAAGGGCTTGCATGGGGCCACCTCCAGGGCCAGCTTTATGTTGGAAAGAGAGAGAGAGACAGAGATAGAGAGAATGAGTATGAATGGGGTGCTAAGAAAACCAAACAAGGCCAATTTAACCAGAAACCATTGGAAATAAGCAACCCCTAATGGCAAGGTAAATCAAGCTTTAGAAAACAACAGATAAGTTTCTTTGTTAGGCTCTTGGTCACTATTCCCTTCTTACAAAGTTATCAACTTGGATGGTTTTAAGTTAAAGTCTGACGCCATAAAAAATAAGCTGAGGGATAGTATACTCACTGAGGCCTTAACCCAGTTTATGTACTGCCGGAAGTATCCAATGATGTTCTGCTTGTATCTCTCTGTCTCCTGTTAAAACCAAGAGAGACAGTTTGAGGCCAGAAGGACTGACTTCTCAGTCCACCTTAGGATGCCATTATGGCACACTATAAATGCCTTGTTTCTTTGAAGAAGGTAATACTTTGGAGGCACATTTACCTGACTGACTACATAAGTTGCATTATGGGAGATGAGATACTGGGCCGCATCAATGGTACTCAAGACAGAAGAAACCTTGCTCTGAGGAGATCAAAATCAAAATCATATCACACTTCCACATACATCAAGTCTACTGGAAGCTGTAGAAGAGTAAAGAATATGTACTGAAAAAAATGATCAAAACACAATGCGTATTCTCTGAGAAGCTATGAAATTAATTTTGTTATACTTTGAAACTTGTTATACTCTGAAACATGAGAGAGGCACAGCTCTATCTCCTCTGCACAGCCTACAGTGCGGAGGACTCGAGAGAAGAGAGGGTCTCCACTCACAGTCAGCTCTCTGGAGGTCATCTGCAGCATTCGGATGCTCTGGCTCAGGGTCGTCTTCATTCCAAAAGAGAAGAAAAAACAACTTAGCCACAGTGACACGGGCACTCTTTTCGTCTCTCCACACAAGAGGCCACTGTGCTTAAATGCTTCACTGTGGAGCCCACATAAGATTGCCCTCTGATGTAGCATGACATGATGGAGCGTACAGGGCTAATTGCTAACAGCTGTAAAGACAGCTAATGCTTCCCCCCTCACCCTAGTGCGCTGTAAAAGAGCCACTATTCAGAGCTAAGTGGGCTTTACAGTGAAACACCTAAAGATGTATGCAGTCATGCTAGGGCCACAATGGCTCCTCCATATATATATAAACATGGTAACTTCATATTTGTTTCAGTCATGTATGCTATTTTACACAAAGAGCTAATGCCATTCTCACAAATCACTCCCTTCATTTTCAGTGCAGCGCATGGAGCTGAAACAAATATTTAACCTCTGACCTGGAAGCACAATGTACAGTAGGTGTTATGCCACTGTATGTCTTGAGTGAATTAACAACCTTTCATATCTTTGTATAGTCAAAGCTTTCTACATGTTTTCAGTAGTGAACACAACACCCCACTGGTCATTTATGCTTTCTTGAAGGTGCAGAGACAGATAAAACAATCTGTTTTGTATTTTAAAAAAGAAAACACAAAAGAGAATGTGCTGTTTGTAAAACTGAAATATGAAGACCCAATGAAATGTGTGGGTTTATGGCGATGAGTGATGACAAATGATTGCTCATCATGTTTTGGCAATGATGAGATTTGGGATTCAATCTTTAAATTAATGCACAATGGTCAGAGTGGATAGTATAGCGTGTATTTAAATCCAGCTTTTATGTTGCATGGAACACTAACTTCATTTTAAACATCATTACAAGAAAAACTACATATTTTTAACTGTACAAGTAAAAATATTCCAGTGGTCACACATAAAACATCTTCAACAGAGCATTGGAGTGCATGGTTCTCGGAATGGTATGAAACAAATACGTATTGTATATATATATATATATATATATATAAAAAAAAAAATGGACACAAGCTTACCCTTGCTCTAACATATTTCTGGGAGGCCATTTTTGGGGGGAAATCAAGAAATCAAGAAGGTCAAGAGAGAATAGACTGACAGAGTAAACCCACACTATACTACGATGTGTATTGTTATAGTTTACACTGGTGGAATGGACTGCAACTTCATACTATTCTATAATACTAAATTATAATGTGTACTCTATGCGTTCTGTACGTTTTTGAGTGTTTGTGTGTGAGACATAAGCATATTATTTTAATTTAATTAATTTAATTTATTACATTTTAATTTATTTCTGGAAAATGTATTTCCATCATTTTGATTTGATCTTTGTTGCTTTGCTGTGTCTAGATGTTTGGAAGTGTTTGACTGCTGGGATTCAAGTCAAATTCAGGTAAACCAAACAATAAACCAAACAGCCACATAACATATTATGATGTATCAGAATAGTGCAAGTAGTGAATTTATAGGTAGAAGTCCTCAGCACATTTGCGCCACTGTCTCAGACAGACGCAGCCAATCCCAGAGTACATGAATTTGTGTGAAAAGGTGCAGTGAGGTTGGTGATTGATTACCAGTGACTGCTCCATGGGGAGAACCTGCTGGGTGTGGATCTGGCGGAGGGTGCTGGCGTGGCCCTTCAGGGACGTCTGAAGGGAGCCCTTTGGCTGTGTGGAGAGGGAGAAGAGAGCAGGAATGGAGGGATGGGAATAGAAAAAGGAGAAATGTAAGACAAAGAAAAGAGTCCTGCTAAGGCAGAATTCAATTGAAATTGAATTCAAACGATTTATATCTCAACCTAAGACAACTGATGAAGGCCTTCGCAGGCAAAAAGAACACCTTTCCATAAATCAGATTTATACATATTCTTCATTTATGATGACAGCTCAGCTCTTAGCCCAGTCCAGCCCAGCACTCCTAGCCTGAGATCCAGCTGTATGCATACATTTCCTCCCCAGGTGCTGCATCAGCATTAAGACACGTGCAGTAGAGTACAGTATGGGCCCATACAGATCATCTAATGGAATCCACAGAAAGCCACAGAAGGGAGGGCCACACCAGCTGCCCAACAGCATCAGTGTTAATGATGGGGTGTAACATGAACTTGCTTCTTACTTTCACATATACAAATGCACACTCACACACACACACACACACATACATGTGCGCGCACACACACACACACACACACACACACACACACACACACACACACACACACAGCCACTTTTTGACTATGGCTATTTTGGAGGTACAGGTGGACACCAGCTGGACTGACAGATGGACAAACAGACACACACACACACACACAGACACACACACACACACACACACACACACACACACACACACAGCCACTTTTTGACTATGGCTACTTTGGAGGTACAGGTGGACACCAGCTGGACTGACTGATAGACAAACAGACACACACAAATACACACACACACAGAGACACACACACACACACAGTAACTCCCTATAGAGATTACAGAGTGGCTCGCTTAAGAAGACGGCTCAATTACAGCCAGCACAAGCCCTCTGGACACACTCCCAATCCCTTCAGAACCTTCCAGAATGAATAGGGGGCTTGTGCTGGTCCAGGAGCCCTTGAGGGCAAGGCAAAAATAAAGCAGCCCTTTCCTGAGCCAGCCTCGTCTGGAGCCGAGGAGGCTGCAAGTGTGCAGGCAGCAAATAAAGGATGATAAGAAAAAAAAATGCCAACCTCTCCCCCTTTATGATTTTGCCTATATGAATACTCATTAAAACGCAAATTGGAAACCATGAGCAAAATGAAAGGCACTGCCGTCTTATATCCAAGGGAGATTATATGGCGTGGGTTGTGGCTTTTCTCCATTGGGTTGTTTTTACTGGGTCCGGAGGAGGAGGAGAAGAGAATAAAACGTACCAGTTGGTCACTTTGGGCATCCAGCTCCTTGGCGAACGCGAGCAAGTCCACCATCGTCACCCTCTTGTTGACCTGGAAGGGGACCAGGAACAAAGAGCATGGGACACGCTTCTCTGTACACCAACTTTTTCTGCTCCACTCTGGGAGATGACACACATTGTTCTTGCACACACTTTGGGCTGAATAAAAATATAGTTTCAAACTAAAAGACACCCTAAATGAAAATATTTGCTGAAAAAAGGTCTGATTTACAGTATGTGCAGGAAATTAGCCTTCAGAGTCTCTAACTGAGTGTCTAGCAGTCCATTCACCTCTTACAAGCTCTCCTCTTTCCCAACCCCACAATGCTGCTGCACTGTTAAAGAACTGGACAGAATGTTACAACACAGATTCGCCCTCAAGGAAGCAAAAGATGCTCTAGTCCTTTTCTCATCCCCCCCCCCCCCCCCATAAACTGATGAGTCTCGCACTTCTTCTAGGTAGGCAGAGTAGTTGATGTCTCCGATGCCAGTCTCGGTGAAGAGAGCCAGGTTGTCTTTGCCCTCTGCCTCCAGAAGGATGATGCTCCTCAGGTCTACCCTCACGCCGTCGATTACCCGTGCCACGTCCTCGGTGAACTGGAAAAAAACATGGGCACATTAGACAAAATGGAAATCATAATGGAATGATTTCAGTGTAGCGAAAGGGAAGAGTGCAGACTTCTTTCTATTCGCACTTGATGATCAGTAGCCAGAAGGCTTAATATACTTATATAAGTTGAACAATTAAGATTTGAAACATGCTGTACTTGTCATGTAAGTTCATGCAGTTTTTTTTGTTACAAACCTTGATCTATACTTTTTAGCACATCTTGAAAAAAGCTGCATAAGTACTATGAAAAAAGTGAAATGCCGCTATCGAGTCCCCCTTTCACATTTCACCCAATTAAACACCAGGGTTTATTCCATGGATGTAAGCTCATTGATATTTTAACCAATGAGCCAATCGGTTGAACATTCCATGCATTTAAGCTTTATATTATTACAGAGAGACAGCCATATCCAAATGTTTTATTGAGCACAGCCTTCCTATCTGTTTCTTGATAAGCACAACCATATAAGGACTCCCAAGACTCCTACGTGCACAGTGACAATGAAAAAACGTTCCTTGTTTACATTAAGACAAGAAGGGTGTTATGCAACCTGCGTACCAGCATGGGCACCCAGTGACCACAACAGGACGCCGTTGCCAACGGAGACAGAGGGCTTTACATTGAGCGACCCTTCACATTCTTAATCGGTACGAGGGCCTCCAGGGCAACTCACATCCACCTCCACAAAACCCTCATTATGGGCCTCCAGCTTTGGGTGGTTGAACTCCCATGAGCATGGCACTTCAGAGAAGTGTTTTTGAAGCACTATACTAAGTAAAGACTGTACCAGATCTCTTTTCACTGCCCAGGTACATCGACTCCAACAAAACATTTCCCATGATACATCAGTCTCTTCTACATCTAGTTCAGAACACTATACAGGCACACTTACTGCTCAACTGTGTACAGCTTTTCTAACACTCATTTGCATTGGTTTCTATGGAGCATCCTGGCTAGTCTCCCAGCCTTCCCCCCTCCTACCCTTCTACCCATGAACATCTCCTAAACCCGACGAAGGTCCTTAAGCTGGCCAGCTGGCCCTGAATCAGTGAGCTGAGCAGTGATGCTGAGACTATAGGGAGCCATGGGCCGAGTGTTTGTTCCCGACATTAGATAAAGCGCAAGGCTGGCGCTTGTTCAAGACACACCTAGCAGGGCTGATGGGGTCAGACAGTTAAATGGATGCTGGCTGTGAGGTGAGCTGTGGTTCATATGTCATTGTGCTGTTAGCAAGGATGATATTGACCCCATATGGACTGCAGTAGAGGCGGAATGTCTCGCACACTACACACTTGAGACCATGCTGAGCATTGGGACAATTGAGCTGAAGCATCTGCTTTTAAATTTTGCAACTGTTAATAAATTAACTAATTTTGGAAAGACTTTGATCTCAGCTGTGCATTCTACTCTAGTCTACTCCTCTAAGCTATGCACTATAGGTGATTGACCATTTCCTGATTTGGGCACCCTTTCAGAATAAAAGCACCAATTAGTGTGATGTGCAGACTTGGAGAACAGAAGTGAAGGGGCCTTACCACACTGGTGTTAAGAAAGGCAGAGACGTTGAAGATCTTATCCAGGTGTAGGGCAGAGTAGATTCCTCTATTGTCCTTGCAGTTACTGAGAGGGAGAGAGATGATGGCAGGTAATTACAGAGCACTGGTATTTCAGAGATGCAACAGGGATTATGGGATAGTGAGCACTGGCAAAATCTGGATCTGAAAGCAGGAATACATACATACAGCAGCCCAAGTACAGCATGTTCTTATGCTTATGCTGCCATGCAGAAAGCCTAAACATTGCCACCTAGTGGCTCACGGTAGCTACCACTGCCACTGCCCTTCAACACAAGATGTCTTATTCATCAAAGCTTCATCTACGTGTGTGAGTGTGTAAGCCAAATATCATGCTACTGGTTTCCAGTGCCATTATGTCATTCTGGTTCATCTTGCATGTCTTCTGGCATCTTAGGCACCATGAAGTATGTGTTCACCTGTAAAAGCTCTCCACGGTCAGGTCCATCTCTGGGTCGTTGTACAGGTAGCCAGGGATGAAGTTCTTCCAGGCAGGCATGATGAGATGGGGGGTGTCCAAGACCTGTGAAGCACATAGCCCCTCATGGATTACAATGGACTACAAACAAAAACACAAATACATCAATCTACAAACACTAGAATTGAATGGAGGGAGAGATGAATAAACATTCTGAATTTGTGAAACGGAAAAGTAGACAGACAGCTCATGTATTCTATTGGACATATTTGTGTCCATTCAAAAGAATGCACGACATACTGTCAGAGCTGGGCATCACACATGGAGTAGAATTACTTAAATGCCCTTAACAGTGAGGATTGGGACAGTGAGGAAATGTGACACTTCGCCTGTGAGAGTCAGGAATCAGGTCTGTGAGAGGGGTCTCTGTGTGTGTGTGAGAGTGTGTGTGTTTACCTTGAACAGCTGTTTGGTGTGGAAGGGTTCACACACCAGCTTCTCTACGTTGCCACCAACCAGGAAGCTGACCGCCACCACAGCCATTAGCAGCCAGGAGAAGATGAAGCTGAAGCCCACGCCACTAAAGGAAGCACACACACACACATACACACACACACACACACACACAGACCCCTTATTAACAATATCAGAGATGGAACACACATACATAGAAACACACATACATAGAAACACACACAAACAGACACACACACACACACACACACATACACAAATGTCTGGCCCACACATACCTTCAAATCTATCAGTAACAGTCAAAGCCTCTGTGTGCACAGGTACCGCATTAATATTATCAAAATGATGACACACAGGTACCGCATTAATATTATCAAAATGATGACACATAGGTTCATTTTAACTGCGGCGCTGGCGTGCAATGACATCACAAACACACTGACTCACGCCATGAGCAGGTTGCCGCCGGTGTTGGAGATACAGCCGCGGGTGGTGGGGGTGGCGTGGCGGTCGAAGCCCAGGATGCCACAGAGCATGCCCAGCAAGTTGAAGGCTAGCACCATCACCACCATACAGCACAGAGTGATGCAGCCCACCCACCTGGAACACAGCTCAGGATCATCCACTCATCCACAGGGCTCACAGTCACTTACTACTTATTCACATTTATCTGGGCAAACATGCAGTCATAATCATAATAATAATCGATACTCTTCGAAAATTTTGTCTCTGCATTTAACCCAATCGTGAATTAGTGAAGCACACACAGTGAAGTGAAGCACAAACTAACCCGGAGCAGTTGGTTGCCTACTATAGCGGCAGCCAGGGAGCAGTGAGGGGTTAGGTGCTTTGCTTAAAGGCACTTCAACCACGGTCCACTGGTCAGGCATTGAACCAACATCCCTTTGGTTATAAGCCTGAAGCCTCTTGTGCACTTGTGTGACGTCAAAATGACGCAGAATTCACTGTGTTTTTACTGTAGAAGCATAATTTACTTTGGCTACTGTAATGCTCGTTTGGATAACAGAGCAGCAAGACCTAACTGACATACTTTTAGGCAAACCTACATGACTTCTTGTGTACCTTGACTGGGGATTGCCAAGCTAAAATAAGAGAAGTGAAGTCCTTCAATGGGAAAGTGAGTACAGGTAGCAGGTGGGAGAGGTACCTGTAGAAGTCGTAGCGGTCGATTTCTGGGTACAAGTCCTCAATCTTAGAGTGGCTGTGGCTAATGAAGATGGTGAAGTTGGTCAGGGAGTGGTGCACAGGGAACAGCTTGGAGAAACCAGTAATGTTTGTGCCAATGCCATCCAGCATGTCACGCACGCCTGCGGAGAGTGGGAATATGTGTGTGTAGGACATAGAGAGAAAGAAAGGGAGAAGGAGAGAGAGACCATTGGATACAGAAAGATGAAGATAATTAAAGCGACGTGGAATTTTAAACAAATAATTTTAGCGCACAAAAAATATCAATCCTAACAATAATTAGATGGCATCTGTATTATGTGTCCTTTAAGGGCACAGTGCACTACCATTATATGTCCTGTAAGTGTGCAGTACAGCACCATTACATGTCCTGTAATATGCATATGGGCATAGCTGCCATCACTCACCTTCAACCACATTCCTAGTCTGGTCCGTCACCATGGTTGGGGTATCATTAAAAGATGTGTAGCCCTGTGGGAAACCAAGAGGATGCAAAAACAAACAAAAGAATGTTACTGTAAATATGGGTTGAAGAGCTGAATGCGTGCTACATAAGGCCCCAAAGGCAACAGGAAGTAGTAGGTCAGCCCAGTGCCTGACCTTCTGAATGATGCCACTAAGGTCTGTCTTCAGGGCCTCGTTGACCTTCTCCAGCTGTGGAGTCACATCAGACAACTGGAACAGAAAGAAAAAAAAAGCACTCAGTACTGCAGATAGACACATTCAAAACCACAAGCATCACTATGTACTGCAAATAGACACATTAAAAACACAAGCCCTTCTTCACACAGAGAACACATACAAGATGCAAACACTACACTACTGCAGAGGAACAAACAAAGAGTGTGAGAGTATGAAGACCTGGGGTCTGGAGAAGTGGAAGAGTAAGACCGAGAGACACACAGAGAACTATGAAAACACATTATATCTGAGATGTAATGGTGGTCACTGTGCATCTCTGCAGATGGCCAAACAATTTCAAATCCAATATCCTCAGGACATTACAGAGTAATAGTCTGTGTGTGTGTGTGTGTGTGTATGTGTGTATGCGTGTGTGTAAACAAAAGTTGCAGACAGAGAAACAGAGAAACAGGCAGACACAGAGAGAGAGAGAGAGTGTCTGCGTACTTGTGAGTAGTTGGCTCCGATGTGCAGCTGGCTCAGGGAGCTGAGGACTCGGCTGCAGACCTTGGCGGCGGGTGAGCCGGGCACGGTGCACACGGGGTCATCCAGTGAGTTGTTGAGGCCCGAGCGCACCAGGCTCAGATTGAAGCGTAGCTTTCCTGCCCCATCCTGCAGCACCTCCAGGGTCATGCTCACATTCTCCAGGGCCTCCTTTGTCTCGTGCATGGCTGATGGGGAAGTCAGTAGGGGGAGTAAGTGAGTGTGTAAAAGACACACACACACACATACACATACACACTCATGCACACTATACAAAAACACCCTTACATAAACAAACATACACAACTACTCTTATAAACTTATAAAAAACACACACAGGTGTACAGGCATACACCTATTTGGAACACAAGCATACACATAGCACAGCAAACACACAGAGACAAGCACAGACACAGACACAGATATCTTTACGACCTCTCAAACTATGCCCAACCAATTAACCCATTCTTAGTGTAAACATCCACAGATCTTTTCTCAGGCAACATACCATAACTCGCATAGAGGATGTACTAATTCAAAGTTAAAGACATTGATTAATGATTAGATTAATAGTCATAGCCTAAATCTCATAGTGTCATAATGACATTAAAATCTTTGCCGTTGCCTTTCAAACTTTATGCTTTACAATGACAATGGACACCAGGGATTCGCGAGACAACCAGGTAAAGGATGCAAAAGGAGATTGTTGATTGGATCAGGAATTGGGAGTGAAATAGAGGAACCATGTGGGGACCAATCACAAAGAGAGTCCAAGCACAGGGGAAGGGTCATGTGGGGGGTCACATCCAATCACAGAGCAGAAGGCCCTTTTACCTTTGAAGGCCCTTTCCACTTTGACTTTTGGGGCCAAAAAGCGACAAAGAGAAGATGGAAGAAAGTGAGTAGGCTGTAGACTACAGGGACTTGTGTACATGTTGGGATCTTGCCAAATATACCTACTTTCAAACTGCACTTAGCCCATGTCTGAAACACACTTAAGATAGGCGGCCTATTGTTGGACTAGGGACATTGTTTATGTCTGCCAGAATGGGAATAAATAAAAATGTGAATGTTGCATTCTGGGGTATCATCCTCAGCCTTTGCCATTACTGAATGAGATAATGCCTTGCATGGCAAATCCACTCTAGAATGAACGGCACACAGATGTACTGTTGGTGTTTAGCATTGTCACAGTTGGAGCCTGTACGTAGGTGTGTGCTTTCTGCAAGGCACTGCACCTTTTTTAATGGGAGAGATTTGACAACCTCATCATTTGGAAATGTGTAAGGGTAAATTTTGTTCGAGTCTCAAAGCCTATTCAACATTATGGCAGTGAAGAGGATGAAACTGGGACGGCACTTGAAAGAACGTGCTGCTAAACGCCTAAGTGTACCTTTCGCACGCGCACAGAGATAATGACTTTATCACTGCTTTATTCTTTCAGGGGGAAGATTCTCACAAGTGCTGAATGATAAGAAGCAGAACGAAGCAATAGAGAGAGACAAGAGATGATGAAGAGAAGTGTCATAATGTAAAAGAGTAAAAAACAAGAAGAAGATATGGAAGACAAAAGACAAGGCAGAAAGCTGTAGAGAGAAAGAAATGAATCTTCCATACATAATAGAGAGAGTCGTGACAGAGAACATAAAGAGAAGAGGGGAAGAGAAAAAATAAAACAGGAGCAAAGGCAAAAAAGCAGGAATACATAAAAGAAAGGAAGAAAGACAGAATGAAAGAAAGAAAGAAATGAATCGAAACAAAGAAAGAAAAAGGTAAGAATAAAGGGGAAATTGGAGAGAAAGGAGGAGAGAAAAAGAGAGGAGGGGCAAGAAGAAAATTCAACAGAAGAGAGAAGAAAAGGAGAGAAAATATATAGAATATAAAGAAAATGTAAGGAAAAGAAAGCAAAGGGGATGATGGGAACAGAAGGGAATAGAAGAACCAAAGAGATGAGCACAGAGAAGAGGATGAAACAAAAGAGATGAATGCAGAAGAGAAGAATGGAAGACAAGAGATAGACCAGAGAAAAAGATGGAGAGAGAGGGAGACTTGTGCTGTACCTGCTGCCATGTTGAGAGCTCCATCCAGAGCAGGATGCACCTCCTTCCCCAACTCCTCATGGATCCTCCCTCCCAGCAGAGGCCCGATGTCTGAGCAGGAACACAGAGAGAGAGTGAGAGAGACATACAGAGGCAGAGGGAGAGATAGAGAGGGAAAAAGGAGAGTGAGAGAGTTTGAGAGGAGAGAGAGAGAGGGAGAGGGAGAGAGAGAGAGAGATGCAGAGATGAGAGAGGAAAGATATGGAACCCTGATGAAAGTATCAGAGAGGGAAAAGATGTTGTACGTACTTTCCAGGTCAAAGAGCACTTGACTCTTAGCGGTGGAGTACTGTGATATCAAGTACTCGATTTGCTGTGTGAAAAATGAGAGAGGAGAGGAACTGTTAGTGGAGTGGTAATCTCCATGCACTTCTGTTCACACTGCACTGCATATCCAAACACTTCAGATTTTGATACAGCCATGCCTTACAGATGTTTCTTTTCCAATACAGGACAGCATACGGTGTATGTATGAGTAATTCTGACTGTTGAAGTAAAGTAGGTGAGATACCAAATAGGCATGGAATTCAGATAAAATACAGGTGATTATACCATGGCATAGTGAATGTAGTCATTTGAACTGCAAAAACAAAATCAAGAGTTACGACAGAGAGTAGTTATGTCCAAAAACACCTGCAGTAGCAAGCAGGCTTGTGAAAAATTCAGATTTCTAGAATTAGCTCTTATTAAACTCAGGAACTGCAAGTGGAATCAAATTAATTTCAATTTCATTTTACACCCTTTAATTAATTTGAAATGCAATAATGCATGCTGTATGTTAGCTCAGTTCAATTTCAACTAAAATTTGCAATTCAATTCTGAATTTTGCACAACTCTGGTAGCTAATAATATGATGCTTCTAGCATGCAGAAAGATTGTAATGTGGCCAGAGGAGATGCTTTCTTACAGAGGGTGTCTCGTTGGCAAAAGTGTGCAGGTCTCTCAGGTTGCTGTTGACCAGCCGCCTCATCTGCTTCAGCTGGGAACTCAGGTGCTGATTGGCCGCGTACGAGCACAGGATTCCAGCACTGTAGTCATGGTAACACAACTGTGTCATTAGATTGTCGATATAATGTGCCCACCTTAAGTGCTATGAATACATTCCTTTGTGTGTGTGTGTGTGTGTGTGTGTGCATTTTCACCTCTGAAGAATAATGATGTTTATCTATATTTTCAAGCAGAGACACCCACACTTAGTTGGAGTGCTCCCAAAAGCCTGTAGATATTTGTGCTTGGTGTGGGCACTGTTTCATTCCTCCCTGCTCCTGCCATACCAGCAGCTGCACCAGAGGCGTGTGATAGACATATTCAAAATAAATAGCCTCGCCTTTCTCATAATGAACTTTTAACACACTGCCAATCAATCAACAGATTCAAGAAAATAAAAGAGCTAATCTGTCAACATTTAGCCATCTTCTGTTAGCTCTTTTCCTGAATCCTATTTCCAAAAGGCCTTATTATGTACAGGTAGCTGCCCACTGCCCACGCAATTCATGCAGTACCAGTATAATCACGGTAATGACCCTTTTGACCAGCAGGGGGAACCACTTCACTATGTTCAGAGGTCACCCGCATCTGGACATCTCAGTGGAACAACACCTGCCACAGCCAGTAGCCATGTCACTCACTACCTCAGTTAAACTCCTAACTTAATTTTCACTTATGCACGTCTCAGTACACTGACAATATACTGCCTGGGTCTTGACATTTCAAGTAAGTTATGACAAATGTCAAGTCATGTAGTGGGGCTTTTCAACTCATTTGCACACATATATGAGAGTGAGAGTTTAGGGGGTTCAGCGGGGAGGGTAATTTATAATGGAAACCGTGCAAGTGGAGCTCAGGGTTTTCATACATCAGTGTTATACAACTTGGAAATGCAAGCAAATGAGAAACATAGGGTCTCTTCACACACTTCAAACAGAAAGTGTTATGTTGCTGTTAATTGATTCAACAGCACAGGGTATGTGTGTGAGTGTGAATGCGTATGTGTGTGTGTGTGTGTAGGTTGTATTTTGTGTGTGTGTGATCATGCCTTTATGAGTCATTCTCTCTGTGCCGCTTTATCTGAATATTAAAGGACTGATGCAAAGCTGATTGCAGGGCATTTGGAGGTAAAAAAGTGCTGTTCAGTTCAGATTCATTAGATAGGAACACACAGACTTGTGTGCTGTTCCCCGTGAGTTCAGTCTCATCTCATCTGGTGACGGCCCTTGACAGGAATTCTGAGTCTAAAAAAGCCTCCGTTTACACACCTCCAACGTGTTGGACACACTGCTTTGTTCCGCACTTATCACATATACACACCTGCGCATCACCATTTCTCTAGTGCTGTTTCTCAGTCTCACACACTCTTCTGCCTTTAGAGATGCATGAGTGTGTGTGTGTTAGTGTGTGTCAGTGAGTCTGACCTCCCATTTCTCAAGTTTTTGTCACCCTGTGTCTGTTGGTGTGTGTGTATATTTCTTTCTGTGTGTGTGTGTGTGTGTGTGTGTCTCTCTGTGTGTGTGTGTGTCAAGGCAGGGAAGAAAAAAGAGCAGTACACAGTTAATGAGACATTCTGCTGGCTCTCCTCCTCAATCAGAGGCGCACAGCTGGATGTGGGCTCCATTCTCCCAGGCTATGGTAGTTGCACTGCCCACCTCACTGTTCCACACATGGATCTCAGCCCATCGCTCACTCACACAGGGACTCGCTCTGAGTGTGTCAGCTTGTGTGTGTGTGTATGTGTGTATGCATGCATGCATGCATAGATGTGAGTGTGTGTCTGTCTGTGTTTGCGTGTGTTTGTGCAGGAAACATAGAGGCAGAGTGTAAAATACAAATTGGTCATTTGGTTTAAATGTCTGTGTTTCTTCTGAAATGTCCTCTCTGGGAGTGCAGAGAGGGGAAAACAAAATGGCCTGTCCATCACAAAGGCCTTTTGTCCTCTCTCATGTAACTCCCCCCTCGTCTCTGTACTCTCCTCCCTCCCTCCCTCTGTCTGTCTGTCTGTCTCACTCTTTTCTTTTACTCTCTCGTTTTCTCAGTCTGTGTCCCTCAATCTTTCTCCTTCCTTCTCCCTCTCTGTTCTTCTGTCACTCTCCCCTCTCTCACTCTGCACCCCCACCCCCAACCCTCCTTTTCTCTCTCTCTCTCTCTTTCTGTCCGAGGCCTGGCTGGGTCAGCACAACCCGGGCTACTAATGAACAAAGGGGCTTTGAAGATGGCCGTGAGTGCATTCCACATGCACGGCATACGGGCAAAGAGCGTGGAGGAAAAAAAGGAAAAAAGAGCCTGAGTGTGTGGCAGTGGGCTGTTCTTGGGCCTTCACCACAGAGGAAGAAGCATTTTTTGCGACACAAGATGAGCAAGCATGTTTGAGTGACTAGACAACCGGACGCATCGAGTCGAGCATCAGTGTACTGTGCCTTTTACAATCTAGAACAAATGTTGACTTGAATAGCTCACTTTATAACATGACAATGGGCTAAGAATGTAAGGACTTCTGTTTGGAGTAGAATGTGTGTGTAAGTTTGTATGTGTGTGTGTGTGTGTGTGTGTGGGTGTATGTATAGGGACACCACACACTCGTCTTTCTTTTTTGCTGGCATGTTTAGAAGACAAAAGAAACATGTTTGCAATCAGTGCATCTCTATGAAAGACCATGATGAGGGAGATTGCTCTCTCTCTCTCTCTCTCTCACATACACACACACACACACACACACACTCTCTGTCTCTCTCAGTAGAATAAAGGCCAGGGCTGAGGCCAGTGAACGGGGATGTTACACGGTCTGATGGGTCTCTGTCCTTCGTTGGGCCAAAACAACAGCGTGCATTCAACCAGCACTAGTGTGCCCTCCGCAGTCCGCTTACTGAGACTCCCTATCAGTCCACCCACCCCCAAAACAGCAATCCAACCCACGATGAGGGCACTGTGTGTGCGTGTGTGTGTGTGGGTGGGTGGGTGGCTTGGTCTGCTTTCACTTAAAAAAAAACACCTGCTGCAAGTACACAGCCTCCACATCTGCACTTCCCCTATGGCCCCATGAGAATCACTTTCTCTGATGTGTATCCTAGTTTTACCTTCTGGTATGAATAGAGGTCTCAAACCAGCAGATAAAAGTCTCCCTGTCCCTGTCGTACACAGAACAAGCCTTGTGGCATTTTTTTTTATTTGAAAAAAAAAAACATGTTTTTTTCACTAGGTGTATGTATAGGGACAGCACACACAAAAACATGTTTTTTCAGGTCCTTTTAGTTTGTTTGTGTGTTGTGTTTTGCATTAAAAAAAAAAAAAAAAAACATCTTTGTGTTGAATTTCAAAAGGGATCCAAGAAAGATGCTGCTGACGTTTGTACCGTATTTTGTGTGAGTGTCTTTGGGTGTGCGCATGTGTGTATGTGTCAGTGCGTGCATATATATTGTGTGAGTGTGTGTGAGTGCTTGCATGTGTGTGTGTGCATACACACGCACGTAAAAACCTTGTTTCCGTTTCGCCGTGCGGATGTCGAGCAAATCCCACGCATGCGATCTGAAAGTAGGCCGTGGCAGAGACGCAACTGAAGTGTAAGATAATAATAATTTCCCTCTTTTCTAGCCGTACAACATGTAGGACAGATCCAGGGCAGAGTCGAATGCATCATTAACCACGGACAGCCCTCTCAGCAACAACACAATGCAAGGAATTTGTGCTTTAGTTTTTGGGCAACAAATCTTTTTCTGACTCCCGGCTTTGCTTGTGTTTATTCTTGCGTTATTGTTGTTTTGTTTTGTTTTTGTAAGGAGCACTAAGCTTATGTCTCTACTGTTGATTCAATTTGTTTTTCAATTTGTTGGATTCCATTATGGGTCATTGTTTCTAGCGGAGTGAGCTGTGGTTGGAGTTGTGTGTGTGTATGTGTGTGTGTGTCGTCCAGCAGACGAGCCTCACAAAGCACTCCTGTGTTGGTATATTTGCATGCATCCTTGTGTGTGTGTGTGTGTGTGTGTGTGTGTGTGTGTGTGTGTGTGTGTGTGTGTGTGTGTGTGTGTGTGTGCATGCGTGTGTGTGCATGTGTGTGTATGCATGCGCACACACATGTGGGAATATATTTCCTGTTTGATTGCAAAAGTAAGGGACAGAAAAGCACTTTTGAAATTCAGAGAAAAGCGAGAGAGAGAGAGACAGACAGACAGACAGAGACACACATAGAGAGCAGGCCCAAGTGAGTGTATATTTATGCACAAGTGCACTGTGGCCGGGGGGCACCCGAGTGTCAGATGAGGACAGCGTGCTGCCAGCTTGTTGACACTAATATACACACACTTCGCACGAACAGCGCAAGGCTCCTTCCTCTCCACAGAGAGGACAGCAGCAACCAAGAGCAGAGCAGAGCAGAGGAAAAGAGAAGAGAGCAAGGGAGTGAATGGCCTGTGCTGCCCTGGTCCTGTCTGCCTGTCTCACACTCACATGCAGATCCTCTGGCTCCAAGAGCGGCGGCTCTTGATGCTGACCCGTGGGAGCAGGTGGCCGCGCAGGAGTTTGCGACTCGCGCTTAGACTGCATTCAGCGCATGATGGCATGCCACTGCACTGATGCACACGGAAAAGGGTTAGAAGGTGGGAGGCCAACGCATGCCTGTTAACCCCGTTAGATCAGCCTGATGCCACTTCAAGTCAAGTCAACAACCGAAACAGTATGCGCATAGTCTCAATGTATCGTATGGACACTCATGTGGACACAAATATATACTGTACATGTACTGGATGTACACACACACACACTATGTCAATTCCTCTGTTTCTCTTTCTCTTACACACATACATACACACACACACATACTCTCTCTCTCACACATACACATGCATCAACACACACACACATTCACACACACACACACACACACACACAAAACAATCAAACTAGTTGAAAACAACAGACAAAACTCTCTCTGAGGTCAGTGCCAAGGTAATGACTGGTGGCACCAGAGCACACACATGACAATGAGCGTCAGGGCCAGGGGAAGATGATGCAGAGCCTTGTCTAGACCCAAGCATATCCAGTATACTACTATGCTTTTACTGCAAAGAGGTGCAATTAGGACCATCACTTACTGTATTTACCTCTCTCTGAAGTAATGTGGAAAGAAATTCAATTTGGAGTCGTGGAAGACTTAAGCTTCGGTTACTGTAAGGGCAAAACAATCTCCATATAGTTCCTTTTATGGGCCGATACAATGTATGTTAACGCACTGAGCGCAGGAGACTGGTGTTAAGTATTTGGGTTGGCAAGCAGCCCTCTCAGCACACAGTGCTGTTTAGAGCCAAGGGCAGGGTGGAGGGGTTAGAGAGGGAGGGTGCAGGGGTTCAGTAAGGGCCACCGTACTACACCCCCACTCCCCCCAACACCCCTCCGATGAGCAGGGCAGTTTAGCTGCTTCGACAATATACAAGGCCAACAGTCACTTGAAATATAGCAGCCATGCATGAACTATGTGTGTGTGTGTATGTGTGTGTGTGTGTATGTCTGTATGTGTGCATTTCCTCACACAAACTTGTGTGGGTGAGTAGCAAATCAAGGGACTATGAGCAGACAAGCCTACATTTGTGAACCAGTGTTTTTTGCATGCACATTTGTACATAACATTACACCACCACATAAAAGAGATCTGAGTCCCTCATTCATCTCCGAAAAAGCCATCCACAACCCCACCCATCCACAACCCCACCGATGTTTATATCTGTCAAATTTAAGTCAGACATACAGACAGGCATTGCCAAATGCTTCTTATTGGCAGATGCCCATGCATTGGGTTGTGATTCATCTTACGAAGCTTCTCTTCATCTCTTCCAACAGTCGGCAAAGCAACCCTCATTATTCGAAGTGACAGCACTGCTCACCAACATCAACATAATGATTAGCATCATCCACAATCTACAGCTAAGTTAGGAGTAGGTTCATTCATTGGGAATTCAAAGATGTTTTTTATGTAAGCGCAAAACCGAGCCAAAGAGCTGGGTTTGTAATGCAACCAGAAGGGGAAAAGTTCAGTTCAAGTTCACATAATGAATGATGAGGCTAGCCAACCCAAGGACAACAATGGTATCAAATCACTCACAGACCAGTCAACACATCAAGATCAAAATCTCAGTTCAATGACAAGACCGCCAAGAAACTTTCTGTTGATGAACAGTAACAAGGTCCATTAGGGTCTTGTTATGTCATGGCAGGTCACGATAACTATGATAATGGCTGCTACTCCCAACAGAGTTCAATGAAACTCTATGGCTTATTTCTGGGCTTATTCCAGTTTCACACAATCAGCATCTGACACAGTTAAGCTTTTCAAATCTCTTTCTAGATGATTTATCATATCCTTATACTGGGCTTTTAGCTAAATATAGCATGCAGCTAAAATTGTTCTGATCGCAGCTTTAACTCTTATGGGAAGCAGTGAGTAAAGCCATAGCTATATCTAAGTCTCTTCACTGCAGGGTTGTTTCTAATTTGCTGAACGGAAACTAAACTACACCGCACTTTTCATCTGCTGAGATTGAGCACGTCAAGCAAACACGCCATTCATGCTCCCCTTAATGCCTTGCAGGTTGCCATTACTACTACTGTAGTCTACTACTAGTGCTGCTGCTGACCCTGTACCTCTGATGCCTTGGCCGAGGGCAGGCAGATTGATGTCCTGCTAACAGATGCTACGGTGTTAGCATGTCAGCAGGGGACAGTTAATTCATGCTGCCAACGAGAGAGGAGCAGTGAAAGAGGAAGCAGAATCTAAACTGCGGCTCCCGGTGAACAGGAGGGAAGGGATGACTTTGCATTGTTTATTCTCCTCCAAAGCAATGCCCTTTGCCCTTTGATGGCTTGCGGAGGGTGAAAGGGCAGCGTGTCACTTGAGTTTTCTGCCCATACATGCTTGTTGGCCTTTGCTCATGTCTGCTTTAGACCACTGAGGAATTGCTGATCAAGAGACTCAATGGATTCAGAGGATGGATTTCTAAAGTGCTGGTTGCCTGTTGTGTGTGTGAGTCAGATGGCCCAGAGAGCTTCGCTCACATCCTTTATTTAATGAGCCCAAGTGTGTGTACACACAGGCTGACTTGTCCGATCAACACACACATCAGACTCCTCTGAAGCTGGGCAAACTAATTCCATGGTGGAATCCCCAGTACTGGATACGTTTATAATTTTCTCAGCTTTGCCTGTGTAATAATCAAACACCTTTCGGGGTTAGACACTTACATTCCCCTATTGTCTTTTACTCACACTAATCCCACTACACAGTATAATACAACCCGATATATAACCTATAATAAGCCTATAATATATCTTTAAAAACCAAGACTGGTGAGACAGAGGTGATGTCTTCCATACATTATCAGTGCAGACTTACATGCAAGAGAGTTCCATCTCTGTTTTCAGTGAATACTATTTTAAGCTGTTTTCCACAAAACATATAAATACCTCTTCTTTAAAGTGCTTCTTCAAATATGTATATTATATATATATATATATATATATTTTAGACCTCTACAGTGTCGGCGCACCATATGGGTAAGCTGTGGCATTTTCATGAATACTATACCCCAGTATACGCTCATCCTAACAGCTTATGCGGCATATTAAGCCTCTCTACATTCACACAAACCCATTCCCTTTTCTTCAATGATATACCTGTCGATTGCCACACAAGATCCAGCCTGTCTGGATCTGGGCTGTGCTTCATTAGAATTGGTGCAGCGTCCTGCCTTTTGTGGCCTAGGAGATTTAATAAAGGGCCGAGACAGTGGAGACACTCGTCTCCAGGAGTCCCCCGATGACTAGGCTGCCGATTCTGGAATCTCTAATATAAACCTTCCAACGGCGAGGTCATAAAGAACAGAACATCTAACACACACACACATAGACACGCACACTGCAGAATTCTTCAGGAATGATGGGTTGTGTGGTTCTTTGTGTTGGCTAGCTATCATTCCTTGGTAGCCCAGGGGGTGAGGAGGTGGCACTTGGAGCAGGGCTCTTATTTTGACCCTGATCACTTCACATAAAAGGAGGGATAATCAAGAGCTCTCATGTAACTTCTCTTTGTGATGGAAATACAGTGTGTAGTAGGTATTGTGTGTGACTCTTTGAGTTTTTTTTTTTAAACAGAATGTTTCAGGAGGTTACGGTTGTGTTGTGTCTAAGGCAACAAAGATGGGGAAAAAAACACACTGGATGCTCTTTCTTTTGGAAACATTCCCTCTTGAGGATGTCTCTTTTGGGACTCAACACGAGCCTTTCATCTGCTCACTATAGCTTCCAGCAGTGTTGTAGCTCTGTGGTCTGTGGCATTTCTTGGCATGGCGACAGTTATTTTTTTCCAGTACTAATGACACCAGTAACACAGTTGATGCATGCATAATATGAAAGTTGGTGCACTGTTTCTTATACAGAGTCATCATCAGGTTTGTGTATGTATGGATACGTGTCATGTTTAGCTTGTGTCATGTTTATGTATAGATATCTTTTGTTGTAAGTTTTTCTGGGTTTTGTATTTGTGAGTTTTGTGTGTGTGTGTGTGTGTGTGTGTGTGTGTGTGTATGTATGCATATGCTAATGTCACATGTTGCGGTTGGTCCATAACTCACGTGATGACGATGCAGGTGGAGAAGAGCAGTGTGGCCAGCAGTCCTCTCTGGCAGTCGGCATTCTTGCGTTGCCGCTGGTGCATCTCTCCGCCGCAGTTGTCACAGCAACGGCACAGGCAGAAGAGCAGCCCCACCAGCGGCATCAACACCACAAACAGCACCCCCAGTAGAACGCACACCACAAAGCCCATCTCATAGTAGATCACCTGCACACACACACACACAAACACACACACGGACATCAACAGAGGGAGAGTTAGGATCTTCACCCAAGGGCAGCAGATTGCATACAGTCATTAGCCATTTGTCTAGTCACCCAAATGGTTTCTTCCTGCTATGTTCACCTTATGGTTGCAGTGTGCAGTTTTCTTCTGTCACAGTTTCACTCTGATGAAGCTTTGACTGACTGAACCTTTAAAACCTCAGTTTAACTGTTTATTACCATATTAAATTTGCTGCACCATGGTAAGTTAGCAGTAATGTGCTTATTTTTCTTTGTTGCAATTATGGACCAACACACATTCTGTTTCTCTTCCGTGGTTTCTCTCTACATTCTTCTTACATACAATACATTCTTCTTACATACAATACATACAATACATTCTTCTTACATACAATACATACAATACATTCTTCTTACATACAATACATACAATACATTCTTCTTACATAAAATTTTTTAAAATGATTCTGCCAACTATCAGATATTCCTAGAGTAAGATCTCTCTTCCCATAGACTGGGTTTTCTTTGGGCGTACAGAATAAAAAGACATTAACACTGCCTCAGTGACAGAGATCTGATCTCAAAATGTAATCTGTATGTAATAAGACACTGAAAAATGACTAATGATGTGGAAATAATACCCTCATACACAGGACGTCTGTTAATACGCTCTGTCAGATGTACAGAGTACATATTTAATTAAAGACTGCTTTGTGATGATAAAGGTATTAAAGGTTAATGAGACACTGACTGATTGACAAGCCGATTTGAGGACTCAGGGTGAAACCAATCCTTTTCATATTTTACTATTTTACTTACCCGCTCATCAAATACCCCCCCTCACCCGGTACTGAGACACACACACCTAAATATATGTCTAGTTGTTAGAGGGATACTAAAACACTACAGGGATAATGCACAGTACTATGAGGTCAAAAGGTCAAACATACATTCACAATATGAAGAGGAAAAAAATTAAATAGATCAGCTAAACGAGATCAGTAGCTAGCATCAAAATAAGACTCACCTTGCATATAGAGTTAAATTTCATTATATTACACTAAACCAAATATAGTGTACTACTGGACAGGCTACAGGAAAGGCTTTCATGTTTTTCATACCTTCTCTGCAATTGTCCAGAGATAAAAGGATCCCTATGTTTGGGTACGGGTGAAAATGCATACGAGTAGGCTTTGACCAAATCCAATTTTCTCAAGGTGTCCTTACTGGGAAATATATTCCTGAGGCAGCCATTGCTGTTTAAGCATGCCTTTACACAGCCTTTACCGTGTTGTGATTAAATGATTTTGATTACCCTGGTATAATGATTGCAGTGCTCGAGCGAGGATGAGTGCAATCTGAATTGCATGAGTCTCACTAACATTAGCTGCATAACAAGAGGCCTGACTGTTTCCCCATAGCAACTTATTAGTACCCCCTGCAATCTCTTCATCACAGCCAAATTGTCTTTGTGTAATTATGTTCAGACGTCTCCTTTGTCACTCTATCTCAGAACAGTGGAGAAAATGATCAAAGATCCAACACATAATCTACACTGCGTGACCTGATTTATAATAATTATGCTATCATGTAATAATGAATTGAAAGGCTTCTTCCTTATAAATACAGCTATGTAGTGTGGTGTGTATAATAGTATAATATGTAGTATAATGAACTGTGTAATAGTATATCATTGGTGTGATGTCCTATGTTTGTGGGTCCTGTCTGATATTGTCAGTATTGTTATCTATCCCTTTAGAGCTTTAGAACTTCAGCAAGAAAAACAGCTATCTAGTGTCACATAACTTCCTCCATAGACAAACAGCTATCTAGTTTCTCATCCTCCATAACTATCCCCAGGAGTGATGCTGTTTTGGAAACCACATGCATGTGCAATGGAGACCAGAGTGCATCTTTGAGAGGAACCACTGGGCTGGCTCATGTCTCTAGTTGTCATCAGTGGTTGTGGTGCAGTGGTTACTGACTGCTGCTTTTTTTTACTTTTAGATTTTTTATTTGATTATTCTTTGATTACCTAAGGTTATATTTGGACTTGAGTTATCTCAACATAGTTTTATAGTCACAACTTCTTACAAAAGCAGCAAACATCCCTTAGGACAGAGTCTGTTGAAACACACATTGCCAGAAGCCATTAGTGGCAGTCCAGTGACAGAATATGGAATATTGTCTGTAGTAGGAGGTGATGTTCTCCAAATGTTGTGATTAAGTGATTTCGATTAACCTGGTATAATGATTGCAGTAAAGATGAGCGCAATCTGAATTGCATCAGTCTCATTATACTATAAATTTTAGCTGCATAACAAGAGACCTAACTGTCTCTCTATAGCAACTTGCCTGGTAAATCTTCTCCAAATCCTAGCTACAAAATGCTGGCTCTAATGGTATATCTGTATCTGTATCACATGTGTGAGTGCACAGGAATGCGTGTGAATTTGTAACTGAACTGTTTGTTTGTGACTGATGGGAGGAGGGGAAATCTGTAGTGATTTTCTCTGAGTGATTAGTGATTTTTAGCACTACCTGAGTCTCAGCCTCAGAGCTGCAACTGCTGCTGTGTGTGTTTCAGTGAGACTGCAAGTGTGTGTGTGTGTGTGTGTGTGTGTGTGTGTGCTGGTGCCTGTCATGTTATGTGCGCAAATCTGTGTGTGCATATGTTTTTTAGTGAATGCATATTTGTGTGTGTGTGTGTGTGTGTGTGTGTGTGTGTGTGTGTGTGTGTGTGTGTGTGTGTGTGTGAGAGACAACTGATAAAGAAGCTAAACTTACAAACTGCTGACCCGGCCCAAAAACCCACCTCCCATCATCTCCTTAACTGGAACACCTTCATAGCTTAAAGATCTGCTTACAGTAATCTTGGACTATCTTCAGTCAGGAACCACACACAGTACAGCACAGACTGGCTGACGGCTGTTGACTTGCTACCAAAAGCTCCATATTGAGGATTTTCAGCTGACAGATTTGACATCCTCAGTGGAATATGTGGAAAACACAGCACTGTTTCAATGCTGTAACAGTAAGGAAAGGATTTAAGATCAATGATTAATATCAAATATTGTGCTTTACTGTTAATTACTTTGCATTACTGCATTACTTTGGAACCCCTAAAGAATATATATAAATATATATTATTATCCTATAATTCAACCATCCAGCAGAGACCCTTTCTCTAATCTGCAGCCAAAGAAGTCACAAAGCTCATATGTGCTCAATGCCCACTAAATACACTACAGTCTGAATATCCCCGTCCTCACAAACTGTTTAACAAGTATGTGTAAATGACGGGCTCTATATTTCATAGTGCAGATATTATGACATGTGCAGATGAAATGACTACACTACAGGAGGGCTCGAGTAAGGGTGTTGTTGAGGAAGAAGGAGGGAGGGTGTGAGCCAGGGAGGGGACGATAAGTGAGGGAGCGATGGATTCAGATGGGCAGTAGGGGGTTGGGGGTTGAGCTGGGGTTTCGTTTGGGTTTGATGTGATGAGAGGGGATGGGAGGGACAGGAAGGGGGAGTGGTGAGGGACCAACTTTACCTGAAGAGTGAGAACAATGTTCTCTGGCTGTGGAGGCCAGATGAGAAGAGGCATGCAGAGAAAAGGCAAACAAAGGCATGGAGAATGGTCAACCGGTCAGTCTCAAAAGAAAAAGATGACACTTCAATGAGCAAATAAAAAAAATACTTAAACAGCAGTGTATCAAAAACTTAAAAAAATCCCAACTAATTTATAAGAAGCCAAATATAAGGATATGCACAACTGAGCTGCCATGTTATTCCGGTCATCAGGAAATCATGGTGTCTTGATCTTGAGTCTGATGCTGATAATCATTATTTGATTGTTTTCCCAGAATGCCAAAGCATTCCCCAACCACCACCACCCCCCACCCCCTTGTTCTAGAAATATGAGACAAGAGTCGTCAAACCATCACCAGCAAAAACACAAAAATTCTGTTTAATTAAAACCCGTTTATCACACACACACACACAAAAACAAAACAAAAAACAACAACAAATGATTGCTTCTTCCCCTGTTTGCCGAGGGCCTTGGTGCCAAATGCAATTAGTGGTGCTCTGGCATGGGTGCACTGTGGGGCCAGGCACCCTCTCCTCTCATCACTGCACTCCAGCAGAGATGCAGACAGTGAGACGGCACCCTCCCCACCTATCTCCACCTCCACAAAGGTGACAGGCGACTGAATGGTGAACTGCCTCGCTTCACTGGTGAATTAACTTCCAGCCACCAGCGACACTCATAAGTTAATGTTAACAGAGTGAGACACACACATAAGTGTGTACAAAGATATACAAACATACACACAAACATACAAGTGTATAATTAACCAGACTCACACCAACTCACACCTCACACACAAACATACACACACACACACACACACACTTCCTATTGCAGATTCCTCAAATCCCAACGTCAAACATGTAGAAATACACACACACACACACACACACACACACAGATTACCTTCTGGTACTCCGACTGGATTGCCCCAAATTTATCCTTGGCCACTTTAATGACGAGATCTGTGGGGACAGAGTGAAAATAAGCACAGTGTGAGACATCTTCTTGCGGTTCCAGAGTTGTCAAAGGCGCTTATGCAACACACTCCATCGCAGCCAACGCACAGACCCAGAAATACCCATGATGAACCCCTTCACAGGCAAACCGAGCATTTGCCTCCCTGAGGCCCCAAAGTTGCTGCATCACAACTGATCACTTAAAAGTAGTATTTTTTTTTTTGAGGGGGGGAGGGGGGGGGGGGTGAGATACATCGTTTTGCTTCAGGGCAATGTCTCCAAAGATAGTTCCACATATTTTGAATCCTTATCACATCAGTGGTGTGGAGGGTGGAATATTTAAAGTCCAATAAAGACAAAGAAAGTGATGCAGACTATGCCAACTTTAACTGCAATTATTTTAAGTAAGTGATTAAGTAATTATTTTATGTGGAACAACATTAGTGTTGATTCAAACATCCAATATTACAGCCCCCCCCCCTTCTCTATTAGAACACCTTAGATATTGGAAGGGCACTTTTTTAATTCCTTAAAAATTAGTAAATCCACCACTTCTGAAGAACAGAAATATCTCCTTTGGACTGGTTTGGACTGACACATTTGAAGCTGCCTCAGGGCCAGACCTTGGTTTGACTTACGGCTCTATTTGAAAACTCAAACTCTGAGCAACGGGTGTAAATATAAACCCCTTGAGACACACAGTTCAGTCTGTGTTTATTTCATAAACACTTGGATGGAAATGAGAACAGAGTGTATTAGTTTGATCATCAGAGATCACTGCCACTGAGTGACATCTCTAGAAGGAAAAGACCAATTTCAGTGAATCTGAAACAGACGGAAATGAATAAGATGATACTAGAAACAGACAGAGACTAGACAGCCTGAGACTAGAAACATACAGACAGACACAGACTCAGTGTAGTGAGAAGCAGCGAGAGGAAGAGATCAGAAGTTACAGGAGCAGAGAAACAACAAGGACTAAAGAAAGAGAACCAGACAGACTAGAGGCTGGCAGAGGGATTTCTTCTTCTTCTTCATCTTCTTCTTCTTCTTCTTTGGTGCAATGCAGAGGTTTCAAACCAACAGGAGGAATAAGTAAGTAGAGGACTGCTGAAACAGGTCGGTGCTGTAACAAGTGATTTTTCTGACAGCCACTCACTCCTCTCTCTCTCTGCTCTCATCTTCTTTTCCATCCATCTCTCTCCCTCCCTTCCTTCGCTTCCCTTCTGCTCGCTCCCTCTCTCCTTCTCTCCCTCCCACTAACTTCCTCCTCTATTTTTCAACACCTGTGCTGCGCTGATGAGCAGGTTGCCCACAGGTACAGGCTTTTCGTTTCGCCCCTCAACCAATTAGAGCTCTGATTAATCATGTGCCTTTTTTCTGGGCCAATTATAGGGCTGATTAATCATGTGTGGCGGCACAGGTTTCAGGAGGGAAGAACACCTCCTCACAGACAGAGCCTTCTGGGGAGATTGGGGGGTGCAGGCTAGTGTGAGATCCACAGTAAGTGGGGCTGTGCTTCACTGTAGTCTGACACATTTTTGAGCCATGGCTCACGGCACTACGGCTGAGTCATGCATAATTGCTGCCATAATTAGGCACTCCACCTGCACGGTAAAGGTGAGATAGTGAAAACCTACATGCACACACACACACACACACAGGCACATAGACCTACACACACATGCACACACACTGGTGCAAGGTGTGAACTGTGTACTGTCCTCTCTCTCCATGTTTCCTCACATTGCATCATTGATGATAAGATTAGCATCTGCTTATAAGGCCCAAGGACTCAGCCTGGTCCAGTCCTGAGACACATTGGCTGTTGCTTCCTGTTTCTCTTTCAGCACCTGACTGAGTGAGGGGAAAATAGACGGCAGTGATTTTACGGAATTTTCTAGACAGACTCTAACAACACGGTTGAAATTACTATGGAGAGCAGAAAAGACACAGAGCCACTCAGAAACAGCAGTTTAAACCCATTTAGTCTAAACATAGAGAGACTAAACTTAGCATGTGCTAAATTACCGTATTCATGCAGTTTTCTATTGGGACACATAGTAAGTGCTGAATCAGTGAAGGATTGCGGAAAAATTGTGACATTGCTGTGCAGTGTCTGAGATGTAAAAATGAGAAAAACACCACTTAAACGTGTGCTATTTAAATGGCTAACAGCATTAATATTTAGAAATGGAATAGCATTTCTAATCAAATATCCAAAAAATTACTTCTCTCTAAACATAATCAGGAATAATGAGATTTTAATGTTCTGGGTTATGGTGGTTAAAAAAATAGAAAAAAAGGGGGTGGAATTAGTTTCAAAGTAATTACAGTGGAAAAAAAGGGGAAATCATATTCAGGAAATGTTGGGAGATCTTTTCCATTTCTCAGTGTGACCAATGATATACTGCATTTGACTGTGTGTGTGTGTGTCATTTTGAGACTGCTAAATGCTTGAGGGAGACAAAATCGAAGGAGAGGACACAAATGAGACTATGTATGTGTGTGTGTGTGTGTGTGTGTGTGTGTGTGTGTGCTAACAGCTATTGGAGAACAGATAGTGGATAGTTGGATAGTTTTGAGGAGGCAGTGAAGTGGCCACATCTGTTGCCTCCTAGGAGCCTAGTCACATACTGAAAAAGGAAAGAAGAAAACCTTGATAGACAAGAAGGGAAGAGAAGAGAAGAGAGAGAATAGCAGACTCTTGAGAATAGAAAAAGAAGAAAAGAGAGAGGAGGAGCAGAAGAGAAATAAAATGGGAAAGCTAGAATAAAATAGGAAAGAGAGATAAAAAGAGAAATGAAGATAAGATACCAGAAGAAAAGAGAGATGAAGAGATGATTTGATAGGAGAGCAGACAGGCAGCTGAGATAAGAAAAGAAGGGCACAAGCTGGGGTCCCACAGAGAAGACTAGCCTGAGAAGAAGAGGAAATAGAAGAGGCAGACCACAAGGACAGGAAATGAAAAGATAGATGAAATGATGAAAAGATAAAATTAGACAGGAAATCAACATGGGGTTAACAGGCAGACGAGGCCAGGGGGGGAAGAGAAGATGACAAGAAAAGAGAGGAATGGAGGAGAGTAGAGGAGAGATAGATTGAGCACAGCAGCATGACAAATAGGAAGTGATAGTGTGAATGAAAAGGTTATTGCTGTGATGAACGAGTAATAGAGCATCTATCCATCTCTCAGATCAGATCCTCATAGGTCCTTAAATGGTGAGTCCATCCCTCAGTGGATGTGCTTGTGTAAGTGTCCTACCTGCGGTGTGTGTGGGGGGGTGTGTGTGCGGCTCTGATGAGGCCTTGCACAGCCGGCTGTTTCAGTCTGACACACAGCACCACTCACCAGCATGACAGCGCACCAGATGCTTCTCTTTCTGTCTCTTTCCCTCTCTCATTCTCTCTCTCGCTCTCTCTCTCTAGCTCAGTCACTCGAAAACTCCATTCATATTAAGTCATCTCAGAATCAAGGAGCGGACAGCAGCGAGCAACAAGATCTTATGATGCACATCCACACACACACATGCACATGCAAATACACACACATACATTTCATTTCAATACATGTGCGCCAGCATGTTCACACTCACATGCACGAATGCGCGCACACACACACACACACAATATTTAATTCAGACTGACAAATGCATACCATGTGTAAGTGCGCAAATGCATACACATACACACACACACACACACACACGCACACATACACACACCCAGACCCATACAAACATCCAAAGCTCACAGGACAAATTCCAACAGGACAAACACAAGAAAACACATGCATACAGACGAATGTATGAGTTTGCTTGCAGCAACATAATACATCTGACATGAACACACACACACACACATACACACGACTTGCAGCCTGTCAGCTAAAAAAAAAATGCTTTCTCTGCAGTCTGAAATGAGCCCCCCTACACTCCAACCCGATCCCCCCCCCGCCTCACCCAAGAGTCTCAGAGTAGGCTAAAGCATGAGAGCAGCTTCAGGGAGACCCAATGCCATTTCATTTCAGTCATCCATCCGAGAGGTTCAGCGCACAGGATACCAGATCAACCCTGCACACTGAGGCCTCTACTTGGCCTCTCAGAGTCTCAGAGTAGAGCCCCTGGACACACACACACACACACTCACTCACACACACACACACATGCACAGATACATACACACATACACACACACACACACACACACACACACAAATTTACAAGTGTGGCCAAATATGTGATTTTTCTCCATTTCTCACTTCACGCATGCATGCTTGAGTAACTAAATCCGACCCTAAAATAAGCCTATTTTTATTCTTCAGTGAGTCTCAACTAATATACATGGCCACTTTTGCCAAAAACCCATGGACACCATTTCTCCTTACCTGGGCCAGCAGGGCAGTAGGACTCTATTCATTCATGCCTAATAGCACCAGCTGGTTGTGATTAAACTGACCACATAACCCACCACTGGACTGCTGCTATACCTTATAAAGCACAGGTAGCCTCTGAAGGTCGGCCTCTCTGTAAGAGGCTTGAACCATGACAGTGGTGATGGCGGAAGACAAACTGCTGATCCACGGCTCTCTGTCTCTCTCCTCTGCTGTTCCGCTGGGCGAGGAGAAGGGGAGTGGAGTGGCTGTGAGTTGGAGTGAGTTTGTGTATTCCACTGACCTGGTTTGAGTGTGTGTATGTGTATGGGTAGGGCACTTCCTCTTTTGTTTTCATTACAGGAAATAAACAGTCCCTCTGGCAGCAGGGTAAACAAAGAGAAATGCTGGCTTTTCTGCTGACTCATTCTCTCTTTTACTTTACCTGTATCTGTCTGTCTCTTTTACTCTATTCCTCTCTTTCTCCCTCTCTCTGTTTCTCTCTCTTTTTCTTATGGGTGTGCGTGACTGTCATCTTAAGTTCAGAATGAAAACTGCCATGTAATGAAGTATGAAAAAAGTGGCATGGGGCATAAATAGCATTTGACTGTCTGTCTTTTCTCACTCCCTGCTTCTTTCTGCATGTCAAACCATCTGTTCCAATCTCAGTGGAGTGGAAAGCGTTACTGTATGGGGTGCGTATCTTTTTGTCGAGTCCCTGAAGCTCCTGGGTGGGTAACTGAAGGAAAATGGTTTTGTGTCCCCCAGGAGAAGCTTTCATAGCTCATGCTCTACTTTTTAGATCACTGAGGGGTTTCTGTTACAAAATGCCGGAACGGTTGTTTTGGAGCTGACAAGGAAATGCCTGTGATGCATGTGTGTGTGTACATGTTTGTGTGTGTATGTGTGTGTGCTGTCTGCTTGCATGTATGGGAGAGAAATTCAGAAGCTTTTCATTAGGTGTTCAGTGCAACTGTGAGACTGTGCTGCGTGTGTGTGTGAGTGTGTCTGTTCAGCTCATGATGTGTGTCTCCTCAGCACACAGCGTGGTGTCTGAGACACATCTTTGAGGGTCTTATGCAGCAAAGGATTGTGGGACTGCGGTGCCAGGGATCAGTGCTAGCTCATGCTCAGGCAGGAGGAGAAGGGGAACAGTTCTGATTGGCTTCTCACAGCAGAGGGGCAGGGGCGGGGCATCCCACCAAACATGGGCTTCCATAAGGAGGCTAATCCACCTGTCCATCAATGGAGATGCACTCATCTTTCAGGCCCACCCCACCCCCGCACTCATTCTCCTCCTGCGAGGTGTCACTCTGGGGAGAAGTAGTCGTGCCTCTCTCTGCGTGGGAGAAAGAAGAAACCCCACCTTACCTTTCCACCTCCCTATACACACACACACACACGGCTCAAAAAAATGGGCAGGAAGATTTCTGCTGCAGCAACACATTTCCCTTAGCACAAATGCATGGAGAGAGAGAAAGAGATGGGAGAGAGGAAAGAAAAAACAGTTTGAAAGAGAGAGACATGGAAAGACAGAGGTATGGACACAGATATGGAGAAAGAGGAGAAAATTAGAGGGATGGACAGATCAAGAGCATGGAAGAGGGGCGATAAAGAGAGCTAGAGAGGAGAAATAAAAGGAAGAGTTACACAGCTAGGGAAAGGGTGCATGCCAAAGCGAGCAATGAGAATCAGTGAGAGGGAGAGACTGTCTTTATAAATATTTCATGGCAAGATTTCCCACGGCGAGTGCTGGATAAAGGCGAGAATAATTTCCCCCGCTGAGGTGCGCTGCGTCAGAGCCGCATAAACACACTCCGGGACAAGAGAAGAGAATCTCTGGATGTCCTGATCTCGAAATCTCGGGACCTCGGCTATGTGTACTGCACAGCATACGAGACTGTAGACCATTCACTCTCATTACAACCTAAACATGCTTATTTACTGAAGTTTAGCCTATGTGATAATAGTTATGTCTTTCAATCACATGCCACTCTCTGTTGACATCAAACATGCTTTGAAATAATAATCTTGTCAGACACAGACGGATGGAGGCAGGAATAAATGAACAAAGGGATATTTATTTGAACAAATCAGAAAACAAACAAAAGCCACGTCCACTTCTCAAGTGGAGGGAACTGAAAATGATCAACTATTAAGGTTAACAGAAAACTAGAAAGTACTCGTAACAAACACGGTAGATCAGGAGGGAGTACAAAACAAACCAAACAGAAAATCTAAACTTACGAAACGATGGCTACGGGAAAACGCGGAACACCAACGATAAGCAAGCAGTCTGAGAATATATCGACGAGACCAGACAAAGGGTGAAGTGAAGGGGAGACTTAAATAAGGTGGAGACCAGGTGACAATAATTAGAACTCAGGTGAAGGGGATCTAGTGCGAGACTGTGGCTTAGCGTGAGGGGGCGTGGCCGTGACCAGGTCCGATGCAGACCTGACAAATCTCTCCTGCCAATAACTCCAGTAACAATGCATGTATCAGTGCCTGTGCATGCATGTGTGCGATGTGCATGCATGTGTGCGCATATTTGTCTGTTTTTGTGTCCTTGTGTGTGTGTGTGTGTGTGTGTGTGTGTGTATCTGTGCGTTAACACATTTGTGTGTGATGCAAGGATTTGGTTGCCTGATAAAGAGAAAAAAAAAAACTGTGATTGACACTACATCCAAAGCCAAGCACCCTCACAAGAGCTTGAGTTTGCCTACGTGCTAGCGTCAGTTCTGGGCTAGCGTTGGTTAGCGTGCCTTATGTCAAAGGCAGGCTGACAGTGATGGGAGATAACACAATGCTACATAATGATAGCTAATCTCACAGTGGCCACCGCTGTAATCTGCCCTCTGGCTGTGTATGTAAAACAGAGTGATTAGTGGCTGTTTAATTGATTCAAATAGATGTCCGTGCTCTAGCGGGCTTTAGCCAACGATGTTAGTCATGAGACATCTGTGGGCTTTGTGTGATGAGACACAAAAACACACATAGGAACACACACACACTCC
This sequence comes from Tenualosa thibaudeaui, assembly GCA_027481765.1. Classification (NCBI taxonomy): domain Eukaryota; kingdom Metazoa; phylum Chordata; class Actinopteri; order Clupeiformes; family Clupeidae; genus Tenualosa; species Tenualosa thibaudeaui. The sequence continues at coordinate 8,105,692 of JAIFZK010000004.1, read as the reverse complement.
AGTAGGCTACAAACCACAGCCAAGAATGACTGTAGCATTGACAATATTTACTCTCTGTAAAGGCCTTCAAACAAAATGGACATGACATTTGGTTTAGAGGTCTATGAAAAGGTTATATATACTGCAATTATCGCTTGGCTATTTGCCCTGCATTCTTTTTCTCCCTCACAGCAGTCTAACTCAGAAAGAGAGAGAGAGACAGACAGAGAAGGGGGGGATAAATACCAGCTTTTGAGCCCTTTAAAGGACTGCTGCTCTTATAAGCACAAGCAGAGGAGAGACCATGGCGGCAGCAGCAGCATTAGTGGCAGTGGATTTGGGGGGAGGGGAGGGGGGGGGGGGCGGTTAATCAAGTGTCCAAAATGTAGCTCTGACCGCCACTCAAAATTGGAGCATTTTACTGGACTTATCTGTCAGCGGTTGAGAGGGACATGCGTGACGGACAGGATTACGAGTCAAAAATTGTCCTGTTTTTCTGTAGTCCTCTGCTGAGCCTTCCACCCTTTCCCCCAGGATAGAGGTGTTGTATTTGGGGTAAACATAGATAGGGCATATCTGATAGTTTACAGTCTGTCCCCCCACCCTCCCAACAAAGCTATCTGGGTAAGACAAGCTCTGGCCAAGAGCTATCAGACAAAGCCAACCTGGTGTCCCTTTCAGCAGAACAGACACTGAATGGGAGGATCAGACAATGAATGGGGAAGCGCTCCAGTTTAGCTTTGGTCTAGTTTCAGGCGGACTCGGCAGCAGCCTGACAACAAATCGCTTTTCATCTAGGGGATAGATGACAGGATCACAGCTCGCTCTTTCTTTTTCCTTTTTTTTGCCTATTTGCAGAAGTAAGACTGTCTGGGCAAAAGGGTAAAGGCTTCTCGGTGTCAGCTGTAGCGGGCTTTACTGAACGAATTCAAGTTGGCAAATGCATGCTAGATTCTTTCTGAGCTGCTGGTGCTGACGTTACAGCACCTTTATCAGGACAGCTTGTCGAAACCTTTGCGGACTTGGTGATTAAAAGAACTTAAATAGCTCTACGTATCAGCCATAGCTGGCTTACTCAAGCACTGCTGTACATCATCTTATAAGCTGACAGGTGCTGGTAACAAACTCACTGCACACCTTCTGACCATCACACTAGCTATGTCTCTGCTAAAACAAGTGCTATATCTTCCATAGTTAGATGCATGAAGCTTATTGCATTAAGATGGATTGAAACTGTAGTATCTGGAAGTCTGTTTGGCTAACGTCTCTTCAAATCAATTTCCTGTATGTGCTTCTTGTTCGTGGGCCATCCACAGGAACTTTAAGAGTTACAGCTGGACATGTCTCACAGCTAGTGCATTTTTTGTCTCTCTTGATGGATAGATACAATAGTAGGCCTACTGTGTGGACATTATCAACTCGCTCTGAGACTAGATAAACACACCAGGTTACCATGGAGCCCACAGCACTGAAGAAGAGAATCCCTGAAGACAAACACAGAGAGAAAGAAAGAGAGAGAGAGAGAGAGAGAGAGAGAGAAAGCAAGTAAGCAGTCTTCTCTCTCATGTATGTCTGCCAGGCTGCTCTAATAAAAAAGGCATTAAGTACTTGAGTGGACTTAACCCACAGCTGGAGTCCTCACCCAGTCTTTTCACTGAATAAAAGCAGTGGATCCACAAGAATAAAAGATTAGACTGAGCATTTTGGTTTCTCTTTGGTCACCGTGCAATAATGTGTCACTTTCTTACTCTCTGTATGTGTATTTGATTACATTCTGAATACATTTGACCCGTAGGCCTATACTCTCTCCCTCTCTCTCTCTCTCTTCATGTTTGAATGGGAGTGGAGGGTGGTATGTGTGTGTTCAGAAAGAGAATGTCAAAGCATGAGACATGGACAGCAACAGGTTGCACTTTCGGTGTGTAAAATTGTCTGTAGAATATGTATGAATAAGGCTACGCCGCAGCAGATATGCATGCGATATGTGTGCAGTGTAGAGGAAAAAGAAATTGCACGTCACGTTAGCCACGAAGAACTGTGTTGTGGCCACTTACATAACATGTGTATGTCTGTGTGTACGTGTGTGAGCTTGTGTCTCTGTCTGTGTGTGTGTATGTCTGTGTGTGAGTGTGTATGCACTTTGCACAACCATGACAACACTTTCAAAATGTTCTTTCAAGTGTTACGTGGGACAAAAATATTACCATGAGTGCAAGTATTTGTACGATGACACGGCACCATTTCCAAAATAAAACCTTTCACTAGGAAGAAAAACTAAAACTACTGCCAACATGTGTACATGGTGTGTACTTGCATCTGTGTGTGTGTGTTCAAGCCTGCACAATGGGAATGTCACTAAATAGTCTTGTAGCATTTGCTGTTAGGTGAGAGGCACATACAGCAAGAGGCTGGAAGATGTGGAAACAACCAAGACTGTGACTCCCAAGAATCACACACACACACACACACAAAATCACTCATGAACAAATACACTCACACACACATGCAAACCCAACGTGTGTCAACATCTTTGGCTCTCAGCACTGAGTCTGAGGAGAAAAGTGTCAGTGTGAAAAATATCATCAGGTTGTGAAGACTTTGGCAGCGTTCAGAGATATCCACTTCTCTCCTTCTCTTTTTCTCTCCCTCCCTCCTTCCCTCTCTCTCACAGCGCCATTTAGCTCTCCAAATAAAATTCAGAGCTAGCTTTTTATACAAAAAAAATTTATTAACAACTAATCCAAACTACATCATCAACTCCCTCAAGATGTGGCATTACTGTCTAACACTTGAGTCTGGCTTAGAGTCTTATACTGGCTGGTAGAAGAACAGTATACAAATTGTGACAACAGCATTGAATGCAAGATGAACATGTCTGAATAAGTCTGATACACAGGAACTATTGTTACTGATATGCAATGTACCCTATGTCTTAACCTCTTATGAATGCACTTAACCTCTTATTCTTAATCTCTCTCTATGCTGCACTTTTATTACACTATTGCACTTTCAACTTAAAATACCGCAAATTTTATGATAGCAATACACACTCTTTGTTAGTTTTTCATTGTGCAGTAGCTTGAATGCTGTCCTCTTTTGTAAGTCGGTTTGGATAAAAGCGTCTGCTAAATGCATAAATGTAAATTTAATGTCATTTAAATAAGTCATGCTTTTCAATCTGGTGTGGTATATATACCACAGTGTCAGTTCAGTGTATTTAATCTTCTAATAGTTGTGCAATATGCACTTTGCACACACATATACAATATAATATCAAAAAGTCAATTCTTTGTTTTGTTCTATATATGGTGTTTTACATATAATTACATTGATTTGTGTTTTACATAGGCCATGCATTAGTTTAGGCATGTATTCTATACATGGCCATCAAAAGGTGAATGGACCATATGAACAGAAACAGTTCCACATTCCCAGTAGGCATGTTCAAGATTACATCTGTCGACTCAAAAAGGCTTTTTACTGCAACACAACCATCAACCTCAGCATGGGGGGGGGGGGGGGGGGGCATTTTGTTAATGAAACAGCATTATAAAACCCACAGCCAGCCCCTGCCCAGTTGTGATTAAGGTGATGATTTTCAGCCTCTTCCTTTTGCTCCATTGATTTGCTTTTCAGCAGGCCTCCTCTCCACAGGCCTCCTCAGAGATGCCATTACCATAACTCCTCCAGCTTTACATCCTTAATAATGCTAATCATTAGGTGGGGGCCAAGGTGGGCGGAGAGTAACACACACACACAAACACACACACATGCAAAATATACCACACAAGCTTCTCTCTTACTCTTAATTACACAACAAATGTGTGTACGCACATTAAAAAACATACACACACACACACACACACACACACACACACGCACGAAAAAAAATGCTTCTCTCTCTCCACAAAGCCTCTACACAGAAATAAAACAGCAAGGTTCTTTTCAGCTTCTCCTGAATTACAGAAACACGGAGGCTTTTCAAAATTGTCACCAGGCTTTTCCTGCAGCTGCAGCTCACTTTCACTTTGCAAATTGATCAACTACCACCCACTCCACCCCTTCAGTCCTTTCCACCACTCTTCCCAAAGTCACACAGTTCCCACATACCCAGACCCAAACATGCTCTTCCTTGGGAAGCCTTGGGAATAACACAAGTTAGTGTTACAATACAGTACACTTTTACGTAATTAATGTATTTTACACAATCAAACTAACTAGGCCTAACTAACTCAGAACCAGTGGGGGATTACGCACACACATTGGAAAAGTGTTCATTTGAATAGTTTTAATGTTAAATTAACAGTGATTGATTCTGCTTGCCTAGCCGTGATATTTTGGTGTCGCCAGTTGGAAGCTGTTATCTCGGCCATCACTATGTGCTCCACAACTCCACTCCTGGCAAAGGGGAACAGGCGAGAGAATGAGCCATCTCCTCAGCCAGGCCAAACACTACTAGTGCCGAGACATGGCCTTAGGGGCTCAGAGAGTGTGTGTGTGTGTGTGTGTGTGTGTGTTTGTGTTTGTGTTTGTGTTGGGGGGTGGGGGGTTGGTTTGGAGGGTTAGGGAATGTAACGAGTCTGTGTGAAACATGTCAGTCCAGGGTGGGAGATCGGTCCTGGCAGCCTGCACGCTTGTGTGACTCCACGAAATGAGCGTCAAAATAAACCAATGTGACAACATGGGGAAAAGTGGGTTTTATATGAAGCGGTCATATGGCTATAAATAGCACCTATGCAGTGAGCCTGCTGACATGCAGCCATCAAAATGCATGCAAGCAACTGTAAATATTTATTTTGTTAAAAATTTAGGCTATGGCTTTTATATGATGCATGGATTTGATACAATTTCATCATAAAAAACTTGATACACAGAAAGTTTTCCTTTTTCTAAGCATATTACAAATATTAAATACACAGGCTTCAGTTTTAACCATTAACAGAGAGCTTACAGTGTCCATTGAAAGTGTCAAAGAGAGACACATGGTCCCTCTGCTAAGCCATCTACTGTCCCCCACACAGTACAGTCCAGAAGGAAATGCAGAGGATTTGAAAGTGTTAATCAGGCTGGCCTATTCTCCCTTTCATGCTGACCAGGGCAGAAAGGAGGGGCAGGAGGGGGCATCAGGGTATTTATTGCATGCACGTACACACACACACGCACACACACACACACACACACACACACACACACAGGTGAACAAAATCCCAGATTACTGTCAGCTTACACCTGGCTATGACTATGATGGCCAACCAGACAGACAGACAGGCAGACAGATGCAGGGATGCAGGCATGACAAATACCGAGTGGCAATCGGTATCGATCAGAGGTAGAGAGGAGGGGGGCGCGCACACACACACACACATCCCACATGCGCCGGAGGTAAGACTCAGAGAGCTGTGTCATCAACTCACCCAGAAAAACAATACACACACACACACACACATACACACACACACACACACAGAGGGCAGGCTGTGTGTGCTCTGAATGCAGATCTGCTGCACATTCCCTGCAGCAGGAAGACTCTGCAGAAATCTCCACATCTCAGGGCTCCAGTGGTAGCCAACCAATTTCATACCGTGTCCCCGGCATCATATTAAGCACAGAAACTAATTTCGCAATATACATACATATGTGAACAGACATACATATGTTATTTATTGTGGTTAAATGTAATGTGTGGGGATCTAGAGGGGGCGTTTAGGCATTTCAAAGCATGACGAAACAGCCTGTAATGACTTTGACAGTGGTGACAGTGAGAAATATGTGTGTGTGCCGCAGCAGCACTGGGGATATAAATTGGACTCAGACGCTGTGGCGCTGTGACAGGCCATTCCACTTTCTGCGCCTGTTTGACACATCCTCGGGAGCTACAAGCCGCCTGGCTGCCCAGATGCACAAACACACACAAAACACACACACACACAGACACACAAACACCCCCCCCCCCCCACACACACACACACAAAACTCTAAAACACAAACAACACAAACATTTACACTCTAACCAACACATTACCCCAAACGTTCACACATACACACACACACCCTCTGATGCCCTATGAGGCAGCAGCAGGATAAACGAGGGTGATTTGAGGAGGAAGACAGTGATGATGCATGGGGTGCAGCAGCTAGCAGCAATAGGGGGGTTAGTGTACAGTGGGCTAGTGGTCCAGCATAGCATAGTTTGCTATAGGGCCATACCACAGGGCTGACACTGACGAGACTCAGGAACAGGTCATAAGGTGATGTGCCTTTGTCTGTGCCTGTGTGGTGTCTCTCATTGACTGTCAATCTGTAGTTGACTGACTGCAGTGGTAGCTCCTTGTGGCTCATGTCAGATACTCACAGATTACATGGAAACAGCCCAAAGGAAGTCAGCTTGGAGTATCATCAAATTACTTCCTTTGCTCTGTATTTATAAAATTGCTTCCTTTCAATCTGTCATGCAGCTCTCTCTCTCTCTCACTCTCCCTATCCTCTAATTTCTATCCCTCTATCACATTTTCTCTTTATAAAGCTTTCTCTAATATTGTCTCTCCTTTACTACTTTTCCCCATGTCTTCTCCATATTCTCTACACATCCACACCCATAACCACAGTCACCTCCCTTTCTCTCTCTCTCTCTCTCTCCCTCTCCTTCTTTCTCTTTCTTTCCATTTCCTCCCTTTCTTTTCCAGCCAAATCCTGTCTCTCTTAATCATTTCCCATCTTCACTCCTCCTTCTCTCTAATTCTTCTAAGGCTTCACTTCACTTCCCTCTTTTCCTTGATTTCCCTGCTTCTCTGACCCACATAACCAGGACGGAAGCAGGAGGGACCCAGGACCCCATGGGTTAGTCATTGTCATTGTTGCGGGCAGTGTGCCCCAGCTCTTGCTGCTCTCCATGCCATTCTAAGGTTACCTGGAAGCCAGCCTGAGAAAATTGCCACCTCAGTGCCCTCTCCCTTAAGACTGCTGTTCCACCACACACACACACAAACATACAAACACACACAAAAACATACCATCTCTCTTTTTCTCTCTCTCTCTCTCTCACACACACACACACACACACACACATCCTGCTTACTGAGAAACAATAAGCTTCATTAGGAGAACCAATGACTCTAGCACTAAATCTCTGTGCTGTGGACTGGACCTTGGCTCTGTTGGAGACAGCATCTCTTCAGTTTGTTCCCACCGATAGACCTTTATAAATCTCATTACAAAACATTTAGCCCTGATATATTAGGGGTTAATATAGGGAACCCTACTGAAAATCATGTTTCACCAGCCTTAATTTACAGAAACTTCACAGTTCTTTACAAAAACTTTACAGCACCATCACAACAACATGTTGAACTCTGTGACCTGGGAAGAGAGACTGACAAAGCTAGCATGGTATTGGTATTCTTGTTGACAGCTGTATATGGCCAGACACTCTCTGGTTTCTGAGTGGGACTGAGGTGGTCTGTGGACCTGACAGACACACACACACACACACACACACACACACACACATACTGGTGAGTGTGGATCTGAGGGACTGAATGGGCGCTGCAGCCACAATGAGATGCGTTGCATAACGGGCAGGAATTCTGGGATTGCTGCTTCCTTTCAGCACTCACTGAGCCAAGGGCTCTTTTGTCTCTCTCTTGAAGGAGAAACTCAACCCACACATCCAGGCAAAGAGAGAGAGAGAGACACACAGAGAGAGAGAAGAGAGGTGGGGACAAAGACAGAATGAGACTCTGTATGCATTTGAGCGAGTGTGTGAACGTTTTTTATTTCTGTGTGTGTGTATCTGTGTGTGAAAAACAGAGAAAAAGAAAAGAAATTGAAAAGGTGTGGGAGTTCAGCATTTAAGGGGAAAGAGAGAGAGAAGACAGAGAGAAAGAGAGAGAAAGAGAGAGGGCAGACAGGAAAAGAGTGTGAGAGAGACAGAGAGAGAGAGAGTGAACGAGGGATGACCGAGTGAGCCAGTAAGAGAGAGAAAAACAGCAGGTCACCGAGGCCGCTCTAACAGCTGTTTCATTCAGGAGCAGGTTTTTGGCTGCATCCACATCCCCACTCCCTCCCAAACCTCCAACACCCCTCTCTCCTCTCCCCACATCTCCTCTCCCCTGGCAACACGATACCTGCTGGGTTTCCATCAGACATCCCATAATACCACACTCATGTACTGTGGCACAAAAAAGACCACAGTTTTCATGGCAGTTTACATGCAAATATGACTGTCAGAAAGACAGCAGGAGGAGCCTATGGAGCTATGATAAGCCTGTACTCCATCTCTGATGCCCTGTGGTGCATCACCAATGGAACCTCAGAAACAAAGGCAAGCCAAAGGGAGCAGTAGACACCAACTCCTTTGCCAAACCTCACCACTTCTATGCACTCATCATGACACAGGGCCTATTGTACCCCTATATAAAATGACTAATAGCTGCTTCACTGTGTTGAGATTATGAATGAAGGGACCAACTGAGCACCAAGCTAGTCTTTATTGTGCCCTGTGACGGGCACTTAATCATTTAGACTAAAGGCAGAAAGTTGTAACAGGCTTTAAAGTGGCTGCGCGTAGGTGAGCAATAAAACAAAGTTACAGAAAATCAAAACACACCTCAGTGTAACCATGCCCATCTCTCCAGCACTTTTCCCCACCCTCCATACCCTCTTGACAAATAGTCTCCCATGCCCAACCTCAAATGCATAAGGCTACTAATTGCAGACTATTGCATATAGGTTATATGTGTAAAGAAATGATAACAGATGATATTCATAACCCTATAGAACAAGTACTATAGAGAACCTTATAATATTTGGGGAACATTATTGGAATACTATACATAGCCTATTATAGAGTCTTTTTACTATAGCACTATACGACTGAACTACAGGAACACTGTAGGGGGGGGAATTAAAGAAGTGTACAAGGGTGATAGCAGTACTATAGAACATCATAGAGGAATTATAAAAGTACTATACATACTATAGGGCTCTTATAGGATTCCTATATGGATGTTTATTGTTAGGAAAAATACTACACTTTACAGCATAGTGCAGTATTTTAAAATAGTGCAGTTTTCCTGTCATAAGGCAATGTGTCACACAAAAATTACTCAAACAGTTTTACCCATGCTACAAACATGTACAGTAACTCTTTAAGGACAGCAACTCATAGCCTAATAAATCAAATTATTTCCAAGAATAGCACACTATGGTAGCCTACTGATGGGTATGGGTATGGTGTAGCCTTATTCCTCAGGACAGGTGTGTGTATACTCATTGTCAAAACTGACCTATTGCAGACAAAAACTTTGCAGCCCAAAACTGTTAGCAGAGCTGCAATACAGCTGCTACGAGCTCTCTCTCCCTTTCTCTCTTTTGCTGTTTGCTGCTAGGATCTCAAGTCTTACTATGTGCATTGTACGATTTGGCGAAAGCAATTCTACTTTGGTTAGGCCTACTGAAGTGTTCTCATAAACATTCTCATAAACATTAATTCCCTGTAAATAACAGCTGGGAAATATTTTAATGAGTTCTAAATTCAATTAGTAGTAGGCTATCACTTCCAAACATGGAAGCAGGCCTAATGCAATTGTGAGGATATCTGTGGCATTTTTGGACCTTTTAGCAACTTTAACAATAACTTTGTAGTTTTCTTGTTCAAACCAGCTTGCAGTACAAAATCTAATTACTGTCTTATCATTGATAATGATATAATCTTTCAGTGACGTATATTCCACAACTGACTGTAGACTTTCTTATAGAAAAGGGGGTGATTATCTCAATGCAGAGGAGGGAGGAGTAAGGGACTACAAGCGTTCATCCCATTCATTCCTGTGTGTGATGTTTGCAACATCTGTCTTCCTTCAACTTGATTTCACGTGAACTAAAGTGAAACTAACGGCCATCCCGGACCATGTAAACAATAATAATTTTAAGTCAGAATTTTAAACTTTAGATCACAGAAATAAACACACAAAACAATCTTTTCTAAAGCGCTCTCATCTAGACATCATTATGCCACATGCTTTTTACATAGAAAATATGATTTACTTAAAAAAAAAACAACAACAAGGTATTCCCTAAATACCTGCACATAGCACCTTTAAAGCCAAGTGAGGGGACATAACTCTTCCCAGCAGTGACACTATTTCCAGACTCTCATCAGCACAATGTGGAAATGAACACCAGGGGTCTACTTGGGGACTATTTTAGAAGAACAGCCTTTGACTCATTAGTAGCTATAACCTTTGTTAAAGTGCAATGTAGTGTGGAGTACAGTGCCAGCAAATGACTGGGTTTCAACTCTAAGCGGACTGTGTTCTAATAATAGCACAGCCTACTGACCATTTTAAGAAAGATCGACTGTTAGTGTCATGGCTGTTCCCACTGGGTTTCCTTTCTATCATTCCATATGGCTGTTCGATATGACAGAAAATTAGCAGGAGTAGTTTGGAAACGGAATAAAACGTCCAGGCATTGTTTTTTGTTTTTACCGTTTAAACAGTCTACAGGTTGAGTATATCACTTTCGTTTGAGCCACTGTGCCTGTGGAGGGTCCTAGTGAAAAGGTCACTTTCCATTACCCACAAGCTTTCAGTCTCTCACAAAGACCTTAATCACTCTGACACATGCAAGCGCAAATTGAAGGATGGTGGTTATATTGGTCTGGGAGCCCAGTACAGATGTTTGGAATTGAAGACTAAATGGGCTTCGGTTGCGCTGAGTGACCACTGCCCTCTTCATTCACCTGACCATCAGTTGCTCGATAATACAGCAGCGCGATTCTGCAATCTAATCTCCTTAAAGTGGTCCCACAGTTGGCAGCAAACCAAGTCTACAGATTAATCAGGTCAATCTGTGTGTGTATGTGTGTGTGAGAGAGAGAGACAGAGAGAGAGAGAGAGAAAGAAAGAGAGAGAGAGAGAGAGATGGACAGATTTCACTGTAGTCATGTCTTATATTTCATATCCCAGATATGCTTGAAAAGGCAAGGATGGGCAGAATTAAGGGTGACTGAAAGAGACAAATTGTGATTAAAAGACACAATAACACTAGGCAGCGATAACAAAACCACACTGACTGCTTCAACATCAAAACAACACATTTGATTACTTTATTTGGGAGGACTAATACTAACTAAAAAGCAACACAGCACCAAAATATTTACAAAGAGCATCTTGAGTTTCCCACATCAATACAAATACTGTGCTGGCTTTCAACCACAAATAGATGTTAAGTGTATCAAGGAGGAATAGAATTAAGGGCTGAAGAAGACAAATAGGTGCAGTTGAAAATTTGTGCGACAACTTTAGGCAGCGATAACAAAACCACACTGACCACTTCAACAGCAAAACAACATGCACAACAACACACATGCACACACACCAATTAGTGTCTGCCACAGGCGCCTCAGTCACTAAGATGTCTGCTCCCATTATGGCTGACCCTCGATCAGCTGAGATGATTGTTCTTAATGGGTTTGTCGATGCCCATGGCTGAATGACCTGGTCCTAGTCCTGACCACAGGTACTGATGGCTGCAAAATGGCAATTAAGATTGACCAAACATCGCGAGAAACATTCTACTTCTTCTTCTTCTCTTACTTGCTGAACACTGCCTTTGGGATGTGTCTAGATCGGCTCACACTAACTAAGCAATTTGTCTATCTGTTCCCTTATTTAAATCTGTCATCTATGAAAACAGCAAAACCTCAGCCTGTAAAAAATAGGGAAAAAAGCAAATGGAGAGGATGTAAAACAAACACACTGATGCAAGTTTTCATGAGCGCATCCCTGGAAATGAGTGATTCATTTATTTTTTCCTATATTTAGATAGCTGACGGTGCGCCAGCACGCGGCCTCCCATGAGCCCTGGGGTTGGAATTGTGTCGAGTGAAATTGGCGCTCAGAGGAAGTCCCCAGGCCGGATGTGTCGCCGCTATGAGCACTGAAGACGTGGCCACTGACAAGAGCTTGAGTGACAGCAGAGAACCCAAGAAACAAGCCTCACCCTCCCCTCATTGTCACAGCAGCCACCCCCAACTCCTCTGACATAGCCTGCATGTGGAAAGCTGCTGTAATAACACTGTGCTGCTGACTACACTTTAAAACATAATCAAAAGGGTTTCTTATTCTGTCACAGTTCGTTAGTGCTAAAAACATCTCCCTTTCTTTTTCTCCCTGTCTCCATCTCTGTTCCGCAGTCTCTCCATCTCTCTCTCTTTCACTCTTCCCCCCCCCCCCTCTCTCTCGCTATTTCTTTCTGCTTCACTCTTCTTGCATCTGCATTCTGCAATGACTGCCTCAGGCAGGGAGAGCTGACAATGGCAAGGACGAATCTAAGTACAAGGAAAGAGAAGACGGTACAAGAAAACACATACACGGCTGATGGTGCCCCTCTCTCACTCTAAGATGAGAGAAGTGCTGAATCGAGAGAATCTGAATGAATGCATATTCATCAGAAACCAGACACAGGTCAGCTTGGAGAAAAGGCCAGTGGACTGAGAGGTGTGTTTTTGTGTCTGTGTCTATGTGTGTGTGTGTGTGTGTGTGTGTGTGTGTGTGTGTGTCTGTGTATGTATGTGTGTGTGTGTGTGCGTGTGTGAATTTAGGCCAAATAAGGAGCCTCCTCCTCCAGCGTAATCAGCCTGTTTAGAAATGGAGTTTCTGGGTTAATATGTGTGATTGCCATATGTGTATGTGTGTGTGCACTTGCATCTGCACATCTGTGTTTGGATGTGTATGTACACTTGAGTGTGTTTACAATGCAGAATACATATGAGCATGAATGGACTGTATATGCATATATTTCCAGTGTTTGCCTGTGTGTATGTTTAGATATGTGTGTGTGTGTGTGTGTGTGTGTGTGTGCGTGTGTGTATCTCCATCCATGTGTGTGTGTGAGTGTATGTATGTGTGTGTGTGCGTGTGTGTATCTCCATCCATGTGTGTGTGTGTGTATGTGTGTGTGTGTGCGGGTGTATCTCCATCCGTGTGTGTGGGCCCCTACTGGCACGCTGAGCTGACTGAAGGCCTGGGTTCCCAGAGGACACTAGTGGGTGAGTGGGTGAGTGTGGAGGCTTGCTGGAAGAGGTCAGGGCTCTGCCAGGCGAGATGCCATCTGTGGACCCCCCCCCCCCCACGGCCTCCTCTAGGACCCATCAAACCCAGCTGTCCCTGTGCCCTACAGGGGACCACAGCCCCAGTGCTACCCTGAGAGACACTTGACCCTCCACAGACTTTAAGGGGCTTTAGAACGATGGACAAACTAGTGCAAAGAAGGCTCAAACTGTGCTGTGTATGATAGTTCTCTGGGGCTCAGCTAATCCTCACTATAATCATGCAACCAGTGCTGTGAACTCAGCCAAATACAAGATTAAAGTCACTTATTAAAATAATGTATCCTAATAAATTACAGCTTCCGGAAACAGCTTCCTCCTCAGCCCACCTCGAGGCCATCCCCACTGTGTTCAAAAGGTAATGCTAAGGGCAGTGTATGGGTGGTTGAGTGGATGCCGTGCTATTTGCATAACGTCACATTTGATGCTTTCAGACCACTGACACGCCAGAGCTACCACCAGGGGCACGGAAACGGTACTGATGCCGGGGTCACACACCGGTCCGGAGACGTCAGCGTACAACGCCGATGATGACACAGAGCCCAGTTTCACCCAGGAAACACCAAAGGGGGAAACAAGCAGGCAACACACTGTGATGCATCAGAGTCTTGGGGCTAGAGGCTAGCGCACTCTCTCTCGCTCCCTCTCTGTGATGGACAAACACCCACTCAAAGTACAGCCGTCGTCACCAGAGGATGCCACCCTTTATTGTAAGCAGAGGTCACCCTCTAGCCTAAGACCACTAATGCCACCCTTTAGACTAAGACCACTAATGCCACCCTTTAGACTAAGTGACTGCGCACACGCAGGGCACTGTGGTGAAGCATAACGCTTGCACATTGCACAAATGCCAGGGGTGGGCGTCATGGGTCTCACACACACACACATACACACACACACACCTACACACCATGGCACACTGTCACTTTTTGACATATGTAGGGCAAAGAAAAGGGGGAAAACACACACTGTACACTCTGGCCTTGACACCTGCAGCACTCTGTTTCCCTGGAAACTGCTTCTAACGCACCATAAATGCAGGCTCTTTTCTTGTCTTTTCTCCTTTAAATCCTAAGGCAATGTGCAGGTTCCTTCTAGCTGCCCAACACCTGTGGTAAGGTGAGATTTGTGAGGCAACACAGGAGAGTGTGAGGAGGGCGATGCTAATGCTCCTCTCTCTCTCTCTCTGTCTCTCTCTCTCTCTCTACTTCCATCTCAAAGGAAGGTGAGCTCTTTTTGGAGAAAATAACAGAGTACCTGTTGAGAACCAACCATGAATTAACAAGAACAAAGGAACACACACTGCCCTCATAATGAAAAGGAGTTTCTTTTATGTAACAGGCTTTCCCCCTCATTTAGTTCCCAGACAGACACTGGCAACCTATGCTTAAAACAGCTTTAGACCAAGTAGGGTAGGGAGAATTTTGGGGAACACTCTATTCCAGAGCATAGTAGACTGAGGAATTGGAGGAATTAGACAGAGCACTCTCCAGAAAATCTGTATATTATTGTTCCCTAGGGATGATGGATTTAGCCTGGAGATCCATTAGCAATAGATTTCAGTATGTTAGGCCTGAACCTCTCCATCCCTCCCCAACACATCTTTGCCTTGGCGATGGTGAGCCATGTGCATCTGATATGATGTCATATTCAGTGGACGGTGAAATGCGTTCTGCACACAAGGAGATGATTCACTGGCGGCCATTGGAAGTGTGCAATATTCCCACTACTCAGCTTTCCATACTCAGAGGGTCTACTCCATCCAGATTGCCATGTGACTCACAGGCAGAGATGGATTATCCCTGCCCTACTTAAATATGACAGTGGGCTTCAACTGGTTGATGGGGTTTGGAAGTAAACAATCGAGCAAATGAATAAACTATAGGCTGAAACAAACAAGTTAATGTTGTGGACAGAGGACAGACCCGGATCTCCGATACTGATATATAAAATACTCTAAAAGGCCTAAAACTATGACATAATCATGCATGATCACTTGCATGCATAAGCATCTAGTTCAATCAGTCTTCTATTCTACCTGCATAACAAAGGGATTAATTTCATAACAATCCCCCTGATCTAATTAATTTGCAACTAACTACTATCAGGTTGTGCTTTTCTTGCCAAGTGGAAGGCGCTTCACGCTGGAGCACATGAGAAAATAAAAGCACAGCAACATATGGCATTGCAGATTATAGGATTACTTCATTAAGAAGGTGAGTCAGAGGGCCACTGGCCTAATCTCCAGATTTGTCTATTGATGAGGAGACAGCCCTGAGGAGCTACGGGTACTCGCTCCAATGTCATCTTCTCACCTGTGTATAATTCAAATAGCTTACCTGTATTTGCAATTCATTTGGGTGTGGGAGTGGTCATGATCATAAATGTGCAAACCATTTGGTAGATATTCAAATGAAATACCTTATTAAACGTTGAAATGTATTCGAAATAGTTAACGCTTTTGAGAAACTGTGTATGATGGTGTAGTAAAGAGTAATTTCCCTTAATTTTTTAAGTGACACAGATGAATGCAATCGAAGATTAATCACATAATAGAATCAGACTCATTAGACACTCATTAGACACTCTAACTTACTCCTGAGCTGTTAGTTGTATTAGAAAAGAACACGTCCGCACATTTCCATTACCTACGGTGTTGGAGACTGCAGCCAGCCCGTCAGTATTCAGAAAGAACGTGGCACATTCGTGCTGTTCATGCGAAGTGAAACGGATTAAATGACATTAGCCTACACTTGTTTGTGTGCTACTACTGCTGCTGCTGGCGATGCGCACGGAGACCAGCACCGCTCAGAGTCGGTATTACTGTCTCGTTGAAACAAGCGGTCAGTGTGAGCGCATGGAGCTCATCACGCCGGTATCACATTAAAACACAAGAAGGCTTACCTTCAGGGAATGCATTGGGCTGAACCATGTAGAGGAAAGCGTGGACCATGTGAAATAGAATCCCTATCGGCCCGGGCTCATAGTGAGCCACGGTCTCGTAAACTCCGGCTGGAACGTAGCCGAAATCCAAAGTTCTTGATGGAGACGATGGGGTCTCTGGTTCCGTTGCTTGGACGTCAACTTCACCCGACGTCAAGCCCCAGCATAAGAGCAGCAGTCCTGTTTTCCAAGCCATCATTCTTACCGGGCAGATATTAGCAGAAAAGGAAATCAAAATCCCAGGTGGAGTAGGTATGCTACAAACACCTCCAACCTGTCTACGTCTAGTTAGTGCGCAAATTATTCTGTAAGGCAGCTGGGACTAAAGACGGGTCAAAGCACACGGGGCAGAATGTGGTGGACTGCAGGTCTTACGTCCTGCTGTCCGGCGAAGGAATCATGATTCTCATCGCTCCCGCAGTCGCCAGCTCCTCAGCGGCATAGGCAATACGCTCAGTGTGCTGCTTCTCGTTTCTCCTTTCGAGTCTCCGCACCGCACCAAGTCAACGGCGAGCAAGCGTCTATGCTGGAGGCGCGTCTCGCAGGCTACGTGAGCGCGCTGCGCGTACCCCCCACCTTCTCTCTCTCTCATCGGGTTTGGATTTCATTGCGGGCAAAACAGCAGCGAACGATCACGTGGGAAGCGCGCTCCCTGATGGTAGGAAAGGGAAGCTGCTGCCATCTACAATCGTTTTAATGGTCAGTTTACCACACTGTGGTTATTCATTCATGCCTGTTAGTTAAAGTAGTAGGCCTATGGTTCAGAGCTGAGTTCACCTTTTCATTTTCAAATAAAACAAAGGATGAATGTGAAAACTATGTGCAACAATAAAGATTTGCATGATTTTTTTACAGATTTTAAGGTGATTACATAATGACTATTTATATTTCAAACTTTTAGTAAGACTTTTTATGAATGTATATAAGCTTCTTTGAAGTAAAATTATGAGTATGTTTTATGTTCTCTTGGAATAAAAAAAGAATGATAAATTCGGAATTATCGGAAGTGCTTGGCAAAGAATGAGCAGCCAGCAGTGATGTTGAATCCTCCTGGAACAGACGGATGGCTAAAAGGCTCTCAGACTGATGACGAGACCAGAGTTCACAGTAGGGGGTTAAAAGGTTTGTCGTCTACATGTGTAATTATAATACTGAAGCCCAACCTCACACTTACACACACACATACACTGATTATGGTGCTGGAAAAATCAGATTTGAAAGCACTGTGTAGATGCTCGCAGTAATGAAAACTCAGTGAAGGGAAGGGGCCTCTGTTTGTTTGGGTTTAGCTTCAAAGCCTCATGCTAGCCCAAACACTACTTAAGTGCTACAGGTCACATTGGAAGAAGCTGCAACATTTCAGTTCAGCTGTCCAAGTAGCCGAATGTCCTGATGAACTCCATTCCGTCTTAAGCATACAATCGTATTATCTCCAGTAGCCTGTCATAGCCTGCCATCAGTTATTAGACATTCAGTCAATTATTATGATGTAATTTCCTATTATTTCTGTTTGTCATGAGAGTTCTCAAAACAACAATGTGTCAAAACAGCTGAGCTGTCATAGCACCAAGGATTTGTCCCAGCAGTTGTCAAAAAAGTTGATAAAACAATGATGACAGGCTATATGGAATCTGTCAGCCAGGAAGGATCCTGAGTCATTTCTGTCATACCTGGTTGATGATGTAGTGAGGTGTCAAAAGCATGATTAATATGTAGTTTGTGGGAAACTGTTTAACCGAACTCTATGTTGTTAAAAGAGATCACTCAGTCAAATGTGTTGACTACTATACACTGATTTCAGTTTCAGTTCCTGTTTCAATTCCTGCTCCACAAAAGGGCATCATCCTCATTCTTTCCTGTTTGTCCTAGATTCAACTATGCGGCCAAGACTGCCAGTGTGGCAGAATGTTTTGTGAACAGGGGTCAATGAGATTGAAGCCTAAACTAACAGTTCCACATCAGAGAGACAGTGTTTGGACAAGACTGCTCTCATGCTGCACAGTGACACATGCTGATCTTTTCCACAGAAAGAACTAAGTCTGTAGGAGTAGGAACATTGAGTAATTTTACACAGAACGTGGAAGAGAAATGGGCGATCAAGTCAAAAGCAACCACATGATTGCATGAAGGCTGAAAACAAAATGCAGAGTGCAACCCAACCCAGAGTGGGGAACTATCTTCCTCTGTCTAACCTAATACAGGAGCAGAGCTGTGAAATTTGAGTGGCCGAGGGGCACAGTGGAGGCAGATGAGAAGATATTAAAGGAGTAATCTGGTGTGATTCAATCCCTAGCCCTGTTGTTTGAGGTTACCTAGTGCTGTCTGTGAGAAAAAGAATAAGAAAAGTTCAGAATCGGATTCTGTTGCATCAATTTTTCTTTCTTTCTCCTACCAACTGCACCCGGTGACCTTGAGGGCTATGGATTGATTCATACCATTTGTCCTTTAAGGGAGACAGGAGAGGAGGTGGATAATGGATAATTGTGAGACACACAGACAGGTGTATATTCAGCCTTTGACAAAAGACAATGAGTAAACGAGTCACTGGGACTTTCCCGCCAGACTGAGACGACTGCCTGGAAGCTGAACCATCAGAAAGAGCTGGACGCGGGCCAAGGAGGGCTAAGGAGCTTAGCGATTAGCTACCTGATAACTGGAGGTGTGCGTAGGTGTGGGTGGATATGGAGTGCCGGGGGGCTTTGGCGGCGTGGATGGATTTACCTTGTCTATGAGTCACAATGGTTTCTAATGTGGGCTGTAAGGTTATCACAGTTCTTAGGTGGTTGACTAAGGGCAAGGCATTGGTGGGGTTAGTGAGCTGAGCTTCAGGTGTTACCTGTGTGTTACGGCGGTGCCATGTGTAAAAGTGAGGCTGAGGCAGGGTTAGGGTCAGGTCTCTCAGGTCGCACAGGTGCTGATCCGGGATAATGACTTGAGGGGATTAGGTCAATGGGTGTCAATGATACAAAAGCTGACATTCACCCTCTCTCCTGTGCAACACTGAGATGGACTGGAAAAGCCAAAGAGTGTAGTTTCACCTGAGAGAGTTGATCAGTGGTAATCTTTGGTTTCACATAACAGTCTGGTTAAAGTCTGGTTATTAATATTTGATCTTAGCAGCCTATCAAACTTTACCCCCCTCCTGAAGCATATATGCTGCTTTAGTATATTGTATGGCTCAGTCCAAGCCACATTGACTTACAATGCTAGGACCACATACTACCACAGATGGGACAGATGGACTGAAATAGCAGACTACACATCTAAAGAGAAATGTATAAACTCTCAAATATACATTTATACAGCATCTATTTAATTTGATACCAGCACATATCCATAATATTTGTTTTATAAAGCACGCTGCAAGGAATCAGCCACCAGTGACAAACAGTACTGTACATATGGCCGAGCTTGTCTAAACACTTTGTTGTTTAACATCATAGGTTTTAGATGGGGGTTTGAGTGTTGTAACATTAAGTGGGAGAGGTAGAGGATAGGGGTAAATAAATGCACATAGTTTACAAAACAATGTTTATTTGTCATACACAAAAACATCAGTCTTTAAAACCTGTTAAACCTGAACACATGAAATTATTGACATATTTTCAGTATCTGTCACATTTGAAGATTTACAAAAATACTTGAGTTCAGTGTTAACTCCCATACACAAAGTACCATCCTGTATAACCGGCATCATTAAAAAATAGAACCATTATTACTTTTTTTTTAATTACTACAATGGCAGAAAATAAATTAGACAACAAAATGTGGCTGTTGCCAGTACAAATGCACAGTCCTACTGTTCAAATAACATTCAACAAAAACAAATGAGACACCTTATCAACACCACCACATTTCTTGTCTATTCTGAGGATCCGAACATGGCCATGACCTAACCATGGCTATCGTTTCAAACAGTGATTGCATCTGCACCAACAAGCACACAGCTATGTGATGGTACAGAAATAATACTTTCAGTTGGAATAATTATCTATAAAAGTGGTAATCATACAAAAAGAAAGTTTTGGCTACATACGACTTCCAGATTACTTGGTGGAAACACAATGTAAACAAACAATAATCAAAATCTGTGGAGCAATTAAGTCTGACACACACACCATAACAAAAACCACCCTGGATTACAAATTACTACAAATTAAGAGTTTCATTCATTGTCTCAACAGATGTAAACCAAAAATTAACAAGACACTGAATCTGGAAAACCAATGGTTATGAACACTTGCAAGTCAAGATTAAGACAACTTGGTAAAAAAGTGCAAATTTCTCGCCACTTATTCCTGACAATAACTCCCCATAACTCTACATAATGTTATTGAAAAGCATCTAAACCTATTAGTCTCATCACACTGTACTGCGTGTGAAATATCCAGCATTTTCTGGACTAAAATTGAAGGTTTTAAGAACACTTCTTGCAGCAATTACGACGTCTGTCCTGAAGTCTTTAGCATCCTGGCAATGAAAGCATTGATTTGGCAGCATTTACTATTAAAAGTGTTTCAGTTGCTTCTAAAACATCTACGATCAGTACTAAAATGTTAATGGCAATTTCTCAGGGCCCATGAAAAAGAGCAAAGCGTCACAGTATGCAGTGCCTACATGTTGCCCACTACGGAACTAGAGCAAAAATGGCACAGAAAATATATTATCCTTCACTTCCCCATATAAAATATTTCAATGAATATTAAATCTTGAATATATTACATTAACATATTCATACATTTCTTTAGTTTGGGGCATAAAATGAGATATTTAAAAAAAAAAAAAAAAAAAAAAAAAAAAAGTTCAGGCCACTTTGCTCCTTGCCCAGTCTTGTGTGTGTGTGTGTGCGTCTTCTAGTGTTCATCAGTCTAGTGTTGGAAGCACACCAGAGAGCTACCTCAAGGAGCTCTCGTCTCTAGTAGTCCATCAACCAGAGGCAGATATTCTGTGTACACTCAGCGTTTCCATGGACACAGAATCCCGCCGCCTCTACTGGAATGCTCATTAGCCGTCTCCGTGTGCTCTTTGTGATGCTCTCCGAGGCAATGCAATCTCAGGAGACAGATGAGCAGAGGCAAAAAATGGCAAAAACTAATGACTTAGCTGGAGGAGGACTTACTAAGAATCCTCTCGGCCCTGTGGCCCCTAGCCTTTTCTCCCTCTATAAAAGTCTTTGGCTCTGTGTGCATGGCTGAATGTGCACTGCCAAGCTCAGCCAATGCGGTTCCCGCATATAGTGAAGCGGTCGATCTCCAGCAGATCCTTCTTGGGCGAGCGGTGCTTCAGCTGCGGGGAGTCCGGAGGGGTGGTAGCGATGGCGTCCTCCACTTTGGGGGACGGGGATGTTGGAGGTGTCGTAATGGGCTCAGCGTCCTTGACAATGGGCGACGGCACAGGGGTGATGATCTCGGCACGAGGTGTCGGCTGCTTGGTGATGGAGATAACAGGGCGCTCAACTTTGGGTGTGACTGGAGGACAAGAAACACAAAGAAGGGAGCAGTTAGTGGATACTGCAAAAACTAAAGGGTAGAAAAAAATGGAGAAACTCCAAAAGGACATAAAGTCAGCACCTAATCCTGAAACATCAGTGTATAGACATTTAACCACCAACTACAAAACTCATCTAAGTGAAGCTCAAAGCTCATTGTTCTACATACAATACATGGCAAAAGAAAGAGAGAGAAAGACCATGATGGAGGAGTGCAAAAAGGATAGAGAAAGAGAATATATAGGGAAAGAAAACATTTCACTTCACTAGTCTGCAGGGCCCCTGCCTGATAAAAGTGTCTTTTACCACTTTATTCAGCCAAAAGAGAGGGATGTTTGCTGGACTATGCTGTGTGTGTGTGTGTGTGTGTGTGTGTGCGTGTTTCCCAGCAAGGCCTTCTCCCTTAAATCCTGACATACAGTAGCATTCTTAAGGAGAGCTTTGGCAGCGAGAGGCCTGCAGTGATGCCACTGATCTCTGACTTGAGAGGCACTGACAGATCTGTGCCCTCTGCTCTCCAGCACTCCCAACTCCACGGTGACAACAGAGGGGGAGGGAGGCAGAGCATGGTGGGGAGTAGTAGCGGAGGGCCCCCCCCTTGGGCCCCCCTCTGCTGGGGAGCAGAAGCCTAATAATACAACTCAGCTGGCAGAGGAGAGCAAAGGGGGGGAGAAGAGGATAAGAGGACAGGAAAAGAGGAAAGAGTGCGAGGAAAGAGAGAGAACATTGGGAAATGAGATGAGAATAGAAGAGAGGAGATAGAGAGAAGGTGGGAGAGGGAGAGAGAGTGAGAGAGGGGGGGGAGGAGAGGGAGAAGGGGGGAGGGAGAAGGACAGGGGGAGAGAGAGAGGGAGAGAGAGAAGGAGAGGGGGAGAGAGAGGCTGTTGAGAGTCTACAAGAGTGCAGAGAAGAGATGGAAGAGAAGAGAAAGAAAGCCAAAGAGAGGAGGAGGGAGAGGGGAAAAGTGAAAGGGTGAAAGGCTTGATAAAAAGAGAGAAAGAGTGAAAAAGGAGATGTCAGGGTTGAGGAGAGAAGAGGACACATCCAGTGGGAGCTGCAGAGAATATCAAGCCCCCAGGCTTCAAAGCTGCAATTCATTATGGGACATCAGTCGTACACGATCCGCTGACATGCTCCAGTCATGTGTGGAGCAGCCTGTCTGGAGATGCCAGTCACATGTCTATATATTTCTTCGTCTCACAGCCTTTGCCTGAATATAATTTCCACTTCATCAAGTCTCTGTCATGGAGGCATCACCTGTGTAGCCTATACATATATGGACAGATAGGGAAGACAGGGGGCCAGCATGCCATATCACTGATCAGTCTCAGATACAGCGATCAGCTCAACACCATCAGTCTCTCCACAGCCTACATTACAGAGCTTTCAAATGACAAATATAATGAATTAAGGTCCCCTGTGTTCACTGGGTATCTTTTCAAGCTGTAAAGAGACAGTATTACCAAAGATCATTAAATCCTGACCAAGATAGAGCAACATAATACGTTACAATGGGAACAAAGGTGAGTAGTTCTGGTCTGCATAAGTAGGAGTGTGACATAACGTCACAATTTAAACTTTTCAATGATCTCCTGTATAAGCGTATGAGGGCTCAACTCTGTCCTGCATAAAGGAGGATTTACCCCCCTCCCCTATACAAAAACAGAACATGGAACTTAACAAACGTTTGCGCCTCTTGCTCCACTTTTACCCTCTATGCTATTACAACTACACTGCTGTTCCAGCATCTTTAGCTACACCCAATGTGGGTGTGACCCCTTCTGAAAGGATTCATTTGGGTTAGCAAAAGCTGTGGCACACGGAGTGACTGGATGACTTGGCAGATCCCTGACTCAAACTCAAAAGTTCTGAGCGATCATCTCTAGGCAAAGCACAACAGTGCCGTGGATCTCACTGCTACTGAGCCTCTCTGCTCAGGTTTCATAAACATATCAAATATAGATGAGGACCTCATTATACAAGGAAGAGGAGAACAGAGCAAAACCTTTGGGTAAAACCAGTACCAGTATTGCACTAAATAAAGGATTTTGACTGTCTATCAGGAAAGGCAAAGGGATCAGCATGCTGCTAGGATAACTTTTTACTTTATTGGAGACCTTGATGATCTTTGTTACTTATCAGACTAATGGACTTCTATTTATAATGTATGTCATGTTTTGACTTATGAATAGGAATCTATCTAGGATGATTTTTAAGGACATCCAAACAATAAAATATTAAAAATATTTTCAAATGGATGTATCATTGGAATAACAAAGGCATTAAATCACATGATTTCCTTTTGCATACTAATAATATTTACACCAAACATATTGCTGACTTTGTTCTGTTTGCACAGTGTTGCTAAGAAAATCTTTTAAAACACACAGGATGAATAAGAACACCACACCACTCTGCTGTAACGGTCTGAATGTCCTATGTTTGCAGTCAGTGTATCTACTGGGCTGTCTGATCCTATGGCCCCCACTGAGTTGCTCAGAGAGGGGTCTGTCTCACCCACCTGGGGCGCTGCTGCTGGGCTTGGGTCGGCTGGGCCTGCTGGTGCTCTTGGCTGGCGTGGCAGCGGGCGGCTTCTTCTCATACAGCTTCTGCTCCATCTTGGCCTGCCGCACGTACTTACAGGACTTCCCCAAGAGCACGATGTTGTTCAGAACTTTCAAGGTTATTAGTCTAGACATGCACACACACAGGCAGACAGATCGACAGACACACACACACACACGGCTTTTAAAATGTCTGAAAGGACACAGATATCAAGACTGATGATGCATGGAGCATGTTTATTTCAATGTGTGTGTGTGTGTGTGTGTTTCAACATGCATGTCTCACCCCAAGTAGAAGAGCACTAAGCAAACAGTCGACAAAGCCCCCTGGATCTTGACACAGCTCATCACCACACGTATCAGCTATTGAAAGCAAAGAGAACACACATTTAAACAAAACAATAATCTACACCCCCAGAATCAAGCATCTAACTCCCCCTCTAAAGCCTGACTTATGTTCCATTTGTCCATGACAATGGTCGTGTTTACTTCCAAGTGCTGTAGTGTTGTGTCCTTATATAAGCTTGCAGAAAAGTGCCCCTGATGGACTGAGCACCATGCACAATAAGGCCAGTGAACTTGGAGTCTGTACGCCTATCTGTATTTCCCACTGGGCATAAGTGAGCTTTAAGACAGGCTACAGAGTTGATGGCACTCACCAGCACAGCGAGAGGCAGAGGGATGAAGCCCATTCTCCTGGCCACTGAGTCGCTGTAGTCTGTGTAGGCCTGGGAACACACACAAACAACAGATGTCTGTGCATACGGACAAAGACACACACACGGCATGCACATGCCACACACACACACGTACAAGCACACACAAATGTGCAACAAACACACAGACAGTTGCATGTGCACACAAACCTAACAATATATATGTATATATAGCCAACGTGAGCTACGTACGTTTTGCTGTCGACTGCTGATCAGCTCGAAGGCCAGACTGGCTTTGTATTCACTGTAGACCTGCAGAGAGAGAGAGAGAGAGAGAGAGAGAGAGAGAATAAAAAAAATCAGACTTTTAGCACAAATTGCAGCACTTAACAGTTAATGGCTTTATTTCCAATCCATTTCACTGGTGTTGGAGAGTATTCACAATTTACAAAGAAATAACTTTTATAGCCTCAAGCAAACATTACAATTGTGACGGAGGCACAGAGGCACTTAATAAACAGCATAGTGTCTACTTAAACAAAGCGCATATTGCGCAAGACTGAAACGGATCATTTTAAATTTTGGAAACACACCAAATGTGTCTGTGATGCCTACTTTTATCAACTCTGACAGAAGCGAGCATTGACGACACTAGCAAGCATGTTTTGCAGTTCTATTGGAGTAGCAAGCAGAGTTTACAAAGTGGAATTTTCAAATTCCATGCCTGGAGAAAACACTTAAATATAAACCCATGCTTGCTCAAATTAGTGCCTCCGGCTCCTGGCAATGCGGTGTGTGTGTGTGTGTGTGTGTGTGTGTGTGTGTGTGTGCACATGTGTGTGCACGTGTGTGCGTTTGTAGCCAAAGCGTTATCTAAATGTGTAGCCTGTTTCTTACATCTGCAGTGATGTCGTTGAACTTGGTGATGAAAGCATGCTTGACCACATCCACGGCTATCTCAGACAAAATGACCATGATTACATCTGGGAAGAGGACCCAGAGGTGATCTGCAATCAAAAAAACAAAAACAGCTATTAAGTATCTCCTGTATACCAAACTCTCCTAATAGTTGATCGTCACACTATCAGAATCATACCACCATCAACATCAAGGAACAAAGGTTTAACATTAAGTACTACCATGAAGGGTCATGTTTTACTTGGATGAATGGTTTTACATTATTTACAAATTCCTGACAGAACTCATCTGACACTCTGTTACTAAGTCTTTACTAAATCTTTATTCCTTTTTAGGTGGATTTTTATAAATCATATGCAAAGGCTCTGTGGGTGGATTATCCAAGTCAAGTTTTACTACTTTGTCACATAATACTATAATTTACTACATTATCACATAATGCACACAAGCCAGTCTGTATTACAATCACACATAAGCAGAAACCTAGCAGACAAATAAACTAGACTACTAGGAGTATGGGGCACTAACACAGGGGTAACAAATATACTCACAGCAAAGCTTATTGCACAAATGAGCCTGATGGCGAAAATAGTGTTGTTAAATCTTCTGTATTTTAAAAGCTTTGTAAACAAACTAGGATTTGAGACTGCTGTTTCTGGAATGCGCTCAGAACTTTAATCCCAATAATACACACAGTTAAGAGCTGACTTAATTCTGGCAGTAGAAGATTATGTTAGAGACGGCGACATTTCTACTTTAAATATGACAGCAGGCATGTAGAGAAGACTGGGGGTATTGTAATGCCAAACCTGCTAACATGTCATTTCTGGGTTACAGCTGAGGAAAGCCTTTCCCTTGTTTTGGTAAAACTAAATATTCATGACTTGAAAACAACTACAAGCGCTTACAATGTCATTGTAATAGTAAGAGTGTTTTTTTTTCTTTTATCTGATAGTGGCGTCATGGAGTCAGATTGATTGGTATGCAGTGTTATTAGTCGCACCTATGACTCCCTACAGACCACACATGGTCCTATACACACACATTCAGATTAAACAAAGTCCCTTTTGACATTTTCCAATTGATGATTTATTGTTGAGGTTGTGGATTAGATTTGATTATGATGATGTAAGACGACTGAGGAGAGTCACCTGAGTTCCAAGAGAACTGCTCCATGTTG
This sequence comes from Tenualosa thibaudeaui, assembly GCA_027481765.1. Classification (NCBI taxonomy): domain Eukaryota; kingdom Metazoa; phylum Chordata; class Actinopteri; order Clupeiformes; family Clupeidae; genus Tenualosa; species Tenualosa thibaudeaui. The sequence goes on along the minus strand of JAIFZK010000004.1, from coordinate 8,078,853 downwards.
CGAAGACAAACAATCAACAAAAGGACATAGTTGGTAAACCTTTCTTTTATGTCTGTAAACAAACAAATAAACAAACACACATATGAATAATCACCAGTCAATCTAAGCAATCTAAGTGTCAACACATGCAGTTATTCAGTGAGATCTACTGCCACCATTTACTGCCACTATCCACTGCTATCACCAGGATGAAGAGTCTCCTGATGTAGCAGCATTTTATTCAGGCCACAAAGGATCCACCTGAGGCTGAGCTAATAAGACACCTTAACTGCTCAATTAAGCCAGCCAGCGGACCCAGGCGAGACGGGGTGACTTAGCAGGGGGGAATTAAGTTTGAGCCTTATTTGTGTCTCCAGTTAGCAGGCGGCTGAGATAAGCACGCCGTCGATGGAGGATATACATCCATCCATCCCTATACTGTCTGCATATGATCCTACAGAGGCAGCCTACTCAAGGCATATATGATTAGCATATCAAAGGGAGCTATAAAGGAGATATTAATATCTGTCCAATTGCCCGCTTTGCGACTTTGCTGTTATCAGAAAGCCGCAGGAAAGGCTTTCATATGTACGTGGGGGAGTATGCATGACTGTGACTTTCAGGCATCACTTGAAGGGTTACGTATAGTAAATAAGGCTGCTGCCTGAACCTACCACTGTTGGACATCTGGAATAGATTGTTTTTCTCAAACTTTTTGAAGACGCTTCCTTTGATCTCCACAAACTGCACACACACACACACACACACACACACACACACACACACACACACACACACACACAGAAAGAGAGAGAGAGAGAGCGAGATCGGATCATACACTTGTCAGGGTTTCTGCAGATTTCAACAACTTAAATCTAAGACTTTTTCAGACCCTTTTATGACCATTATGACTGAAATTTAAGACAAATGGCAAAAAAATTGCACAGGTTTGTGGGATTTGAAGTGAAATTTATGGATTCCACGTCCATAGGATAAACTTTTTAATCATGCCTTTGACTACCAACTACTTAACTACCAACTTCACATGGAAAAAAGACACACTACAAGCAAGTGGCATGGTCCACATGAAATGAACCGCAACGGTGCATCTGCATTCACTCAGACCAATTTAAGACCTAAACTAAATGTATTTTGGACTAATATTTCATTACATTCACAAGACCTTTTAAGATACGGCAAAAAGCCTGCTTGTAGATGCGACCTGGCATGTAGTTCAGTATGACTCCTGCTGAGAACACTCGCCATGATCACATATGGATAAATCTGCAGTGCCTTCTCACACAGCATCCATTAGATTCACACCATACTTCAGTGGACTCCTTACAAACCAGTTTCACTTCCTTACTAAAGTTAACACACACACACACACCAACCTCTTTCCCTCACAAACACACCCATGTTGTCAATACATATGAAATCATATCAAGTCATAGGCCTACTCTATGCATAACTTAAATTTGTTGACAAAAAAAAAATCAGCAGTACTGAACTGCTTTCTCTCTCTCATAGATTAGAGACAGGACTTACGTTGTTGGACATCATGATGGTGAGCAGTGATTTGTTGTGAGAGTTGAAGGCCACGTTGAGAGTGGAGGCCTGTACCATAATGAGGATGGCGTGGAGGACTGAGACGGGGGGGCTCGTTCAGGAGAAAAGGGTCTTAAAAGAGCATTTACATGAGCCATCAGCTCAAACAAGGTTGTACTCACATAAGGTTAACCAAGGCAAAGGCCTTGAACGCAACTCAAGCGAAAGCTCCAAGTACACGTAAGAAATAAGAGGCATTTTTTTAACAGTGAATAATTAATATTAATTAATATATCCATGCATGCAAATACAGACAGCATGTGCATGACTACAATTAATGGTACATCAATGATTAATTAGAGCCCAGGGTAAACACAGGGTGGAGGGATACAGACATAGAGGACTGCCATGAAAAAGTGAGGGATGACTCCGATGTGGGCCCTCTTCCTGGACTTTGGCTCCGTGGCCGTCCAGTAGAGCGCATCCAGGATGTCCTGCCCGAAAGACGAGAAGAGGCGATCTGCCACCTGACAAACCAGAAAAGAAAGAAAACATGTCAGACTTCAGCCAAGAAAATGAGAGGGGAAAAGAAGAAATGAATGACTGTTTAGGCCACTGGTTCTCAAACTGAGGTCTAGGGACCCCCAGGGATCGGTAGCATGTTGCCAAGGGGTCCGTGAAAAAGTTTGCTACAAAGTATAAACTTAGTAAAATACTAGAGATCAGTATGGAGCCCAGTCACATTGTGCTCATCACTCCCACCGGCATAACATTAGTGACAAATTAGCCTAAATTATACATTACATCAATCTGTCAAAACACTTTCCTTAGGCGATAACGTTAACTGCAAGCAAAATGAATATTAGTTATTTTTAGTTATGTGAAACAGATTAGGCCTTGACAAAAAAAATCATTTTAAAACTGTTCCTACACGGCAAGGTTTTGCCAAATGCACAAATGCCAATTTAAACTGTTATGGTACAATACTATTAGCAAAATATGTTTTTAGAATAAGAGTTCAATAGCAAGAACAAACAGCTAAAATCTTACATGGTTAATTTTTTTTTGCAATTATCAGGGATCTTTGAAAAAATTTGTACTCCATGAGGGGTCCCCGGCCCAATAAAGTTTGAGAACCCCTGGTTTAGACTATGATTATCTTTTGTTAACACCGTCTTCAAAACATAATTTTCATGGTTGTATATACTTATCCTGTTTTAAAGTATGTTGTCTTTGATATTGAATGGTTGACTAAATTGTCAAAGAAATTACTGAATGAAAGCTAAATGTTTCAAAAGCAATCATATACCAGGTTGGAACAGATCACTAAGCACCCCTACTATACAATGACTAAGGTTACATAAAGGGAACAGTCTGGTTTTAAACGTTTGTGCGGGAGTCGTGTCAACTCCTTGTTACGATTGTTATCTTTCGAATTTGGCTGTATTCCGGTTTCTAAAAATCCAAATAAACCCTTTGCTTTATGCCTGAATTAAATGGAATTCAGGGCCATGTATATGTCTTAAATGGAAAATGATCCATACCGGAGCATTTTTTTTGCATGTGCACATGTTCAATTGACATGAGGCAGCCAATAAGGCAACATTGTAGGCTATGTCGGTGACCTAACCGGAATATAGCGACTGACAGGCAAATGAGAATATTCATGTAGCACACTACTCTTCCACACATGGAAACGGATTATTCAGGATCTTGCCCCAACCAGAATATTGACCTTATTATGAATTTGCTGTGCATGTAACCATAGTCATTGTCTCCCAAATCCAAAGCATCAGTGGTTGAGTACTGTTCTTAGGTCAGTACTGACAGATACCCAGAAGGTTCAGTACCTCCAGCATGTTGTAGATGATGTACAGCTTGATGACGGACTGGCCCCTGATCAGGTGGTACATCATGGAGTAGTCCACATAGTGCATCATGCAGAAGCACAGGATCATGATCAGCCCCTTCAGCAGGTCACACACCTGGGCGGGCTGCAGCAGTCGCGCACCACTGTGATCGCACACACGCACATACACATACAAACACAGACATACAGACACACAGACAAAGACACACACACACACACACACACACACAAAAGGGTGAGGGTTGAAACATATGGTTAGGAAAGTGATTCATACGGATGGCTGACTATTCTTTCCATTAGATTAGACATGGTCATACTCCCCAGTGTCCTAATCTGATTAAATCTTCCTGAGTTGCATGCCACAACACCTGTTTACAATAATCGCATGCTCCTGGCAGGTGTGTTTAGCTGTAAGAGCTCAGCGTACTGAACTAATCTGAACAAAGTTATTACATTCTGTTGAAATCTTTGTATGAAAAAAACTACCTTTCCAAGAACACAGAACAGTGAATGCATATGAATGTGCCAGTGATGGAAAGGGAACAATGACTTGACAACTGCTGTCTGGTAACAGACACCTCCAAACACAATGAGCCCAGCATGCCAAGCAAGGACACACACTGAACACATGAGAACACATGGGAAGAATGCAGAGAGCACAGCATACTTTTGAGGGTGAATGAGGACACAATTCAATATCCTTGGTGTGCGTGTATACACACACACACTCACACAAGCAGGATGCTCACGTGTGTATCTGAGTATGTGTATGAGAGAGGTGTGTATGTGTGTGTGAGAGAGATATGTGTATGTGTGTGTGTGAGAGAGAGAGACGTGTGTGTGTGTGAGAGAGAGAGACAGATGTGTGTGTGTGTGTGTGTGTGTGTGTGTGTGTGTGTGTGTGTGTGTGTGAGACTTTTGGGACGAGGGGAAAGGGGGTGGCGGTTGACTAATTGTGGCGTCTCATTAATTCTTGAAATAACTCCCTCACAACATCACAGGAGGAGTCACACCTACGACTTGCTTGGGGGAGCGTATGCAAGCAAGGCAGCCAAAATAATGACTTCTCCATGAAATTGTGGAGAAACTTTAAGCGGGGGAGGTTCATCATCAACTATTTCAAGCTTTACTGCGTAACACACTAAATAATGTATTGTATGGTGCCCTTAAAATACGGTTTTGCTCTCTCCTATTACAATATTAAAGGATTAAAATGGGACCAGTCAACACATTCAACTAAAAACAGACTGGGCCAATATATATCTTTTATATCAATGCTAACCTTATCAAAGGTATTTCATAAGGGCATCTCTTTTCCAGACAAAATGAGGAGTACAATCACACACACACACACACACACAGACACACACACACACCTTCCTAGTTGGTATCTAGATCACTGACCTGTAAAATTCATCTTTCAGACGAACAGTAGGCCTACATATTTTGACAGAACCATCCACAGCGACTGTCTTGCCTGTGACCATTAATGTCACGCATGTCATGACCTGATTCACTTAGCAAATGACAAACTGTCCAGGAGAGCACCACTGATGGCTGCTCAAATGATGGAAGTCATTTCAATGAGTAAATCCTGGCAGACATCTAGACATACTTTGCTCTGAGCATCACAAATATGCAAATATACACTGTCCACAGTTTCAAAAAAGCAAACATTTCATGTATGACTTTTCTAGAGCAATCATTCAAGTAGTCAGTACAACAAAGCTTGACCACCATTCATTCAAGTGTGAAATCTTTGTGGTCACCTCTCAACACTGACTACTGCTAGGCTGCAAACCCACCAATGGTCACATGGGGGCGGTGTGGAGCGTGAGAGTCCCTGGTGTGTCATTCTAGCTGGACACTGAGCCCCGCTGCGAGGCTGGCACAAGAGTTCTGCCTTTGACTGGATAACAGCTGACCCTTTCACCCTGGCACAGGTGTCCAGTCTGAACTTGATAGCGTGTGTGACCATTGGTGATCTCAGGTCAAGAGTGGTAGCAAGGCAGGCACGTGTGTGTGTCTGTGTGCTGTGCTTGCAGGATATCTTGGCCTGTGTTGGTGTGTGCATGGTGAGATGACTACAAGTGTGGTCTTAGATGGCTTCTCAGTCTCTCTCTCCCTCACACACACACACACACACTTTGAAGTATTTTTCATCCACTCAGTGTTGCAGTCAAGTCTACTCCAATAACTTGTGTTTGTCGTTGGTCACACAGAGAAAAAAAGTCCTATTTTAAATGAAGCCTGAAATTTGACTGATTTACTTGCTCACACTAATGGGTGTCTAAATCCCAGTGTCCCTCCTAAGTCTTTGGCTCTGAACCATCAAAAAGTTTTTTCACTGGTGTCATGTGATGTCATGATTGGCTGATTCATACCAGTTTAAGTCTTTGAAGGCTCAGGTCTTAGAGTTGAGGGAAACATAGGTGCATAGGTCGTATGTCATAGGTCTTGGCTGCCACCACTGTGCCCTCGAGCGAGTGAATAAAGTGTCAGCTAAGTGCACAAATGTAAATGTTATGTCAAAGCTAGCCTGCCCATGCCTTCCTAGCACAACCGCTTGATTATCATCTCCCTACAGTGCTAGCCTGGATTTGATCCCATTGAGCTTGTTGTCTCAGAAGGCATGTTAACCTATCCAATCAGCGAACAGGGGGAGTCACTGTGAATGCAGAGTTAGAATGCTATCGGTCAAGGCAAGCTATCAGTCAGGGGCTGATCCCATCTTTTTAAACATCTCAAGCAAGCAATTGAATCTCACTCTCAATCTCACCGAATGTCCAGACCCTCTATGAAATGAATGTGTAGAGCAAGGGTCTAGTTTCTGGGGTCTACAGTATCAGGTCATAGTGACCATCTTCCTTTTACCTTTCTTTGTTACTTCCTTTGGACTGTCCTCTATACTTTTATTAATTTATCCCACATGCTAGTGATGGAACATCCTCAGCCATAAGCCTATTAAAAATGAAACCAGCCCACCCACCAACTGGCACTAAAACCCAAGATCACAGAGCAATATTGATGTTATATTGGTGTATGTTTAGGGTGAGACTGAAGACAGCCTAAATAAAACACATTTTGAGAAGAAGAAGCTACACACAGTCATACTCCGTCTGAGAGCTTGTAAATAAAATACACACAAATCTCTGTAGTAATCAGCATCAGTCTAAGATCTAATAGTTTAATATTTGAGTTAAATGCAAACAAAAAAGAGAAAAAAAAACATAGAACAAAACAGGGGAATACACAATTTGTCCTTCCAACACACTGAAACAGTGTCTTACAGCTTTATACAGTACAAACAGATGCAGATGCAGTGATGAGTGTGTGACATGATGCAAGACAGGCCAAGAACAATGCGCCACATCATGCCTGACCAGACTGTGTTTGGGGGTGGGGTGGGGGTCACCAGTGTAGCATATTCCATGACATTCCGTATTACAAGCACGTAAACGATGCAGAGTGAATCCTTAAGCTAATGCAAAGCGTTCCACTTGCTCCAAATTCACCAGCAGACAAATCAGCGTTTGCATGAGATGCATGGGGGATTGCTTGCTTAAGTTGATTCTGCCCATTATGTGCCATCCATGCAACCTCACTGAGCCATCCAGCCTGTATCTGTTCAATCACATTAAGTACATTCCTACATATTCTACATGGCATCGTTATCACATCACTTCTCATGTCCTCAGACAGCTCTGTTGGAGATAACAGAGAAGTAACACTGAGAGATTACACTGAAGTGACCTGAAGTGGAAACCCAACTGTGCTTGAGTGAGAGAGCGTGCTGAAATGCAGCTCAGCTCTCGTCTTCTTTTGCCTCCCTCTGCTGTAAAGCATACAGAACAACAGGGCATACCGCAACGCTAGAGGCTACAGGAGCCATCTGTCAATGCTGCCTCTGTGTGAGTGTGTGTGGACTGAATGAGTTGGTTATAGTTATGTCTGTGTGTGTGTGTGTGTTGTTTTCAGAAGTGTGCTCTCTCCAAACTTTCGCACAGGGGCTACTGTGGCGGCCACAGCCGAAAGGGAGCTGCAGGCAAAGAGGCAATGGCTGGGGCTCCCCTGAGACCCCCTCTAACAAAAAAACAAAGATCGAGGCACAGGCCCTCTGTATTTGGCAAGAAAAGTTCAGTGAAACTGAGCTGAAGGGGTGGAAATGGGGCTGAGTGGGAGGAAAACTTCTAGAAGGTAGAATAATTTATGCAAAGGTCTTTCATTACTTTCTGGAAGTAATGGGGTTTACGTTAAAATTTGATAGGGAGCCCAAAATTTCTCCCTGTTTTGAAGTAGAAGTTTAGGAAGTTAATGGATTGGGGGCAAGCAGCATGAAACAGCACTGTGGAGATGGGGGTGATGTTTGGGGAGGTGTGTGGGTGGGACGTTGGAGGGAGACAACAGTGCACACAGAGGGCACATGAGTGAGTTTGTGGATGTAAGGAACTACAAATCCCTCCTCCACACACACACACACACACACACACACACAAACCTGTTGTCAGGTGCTATCATCTCAGCACCTGACAACAATGGTAGCAAGTCCAGATCAACCCCCAAACACTGGACCAACACTGCGGCAGGCAGCCCAACACCCCCCTCCCTCCCACAGCTGACAAATGGCATGGATGGATGGAGCCAGCATTCAGCAGAAGGAACACAGGCACTGCTGTAGCCTACCTGCTCCTGTTGCAGTATGGGCAAACATTTGCCCTGTAGAGGAAGAGCCAGAGGACCACAGGCCGTTAGGCCCAACAGACACATACAGGGGGAAGAACAACAGGATAGAGGAGAGTTTGAGGGAGATATCAGATAATAGATCATGTTTTGCCGTCACCCATATGCATTATGAGCCGGTTTCCTGGATATGGATAAAGCCTAGTGGTAAACAACATACATGTAGTCCTAGACCAGTGTTGAAATCTATGACTTTCAGTTTAGTAGTAGGTTTAATAAATGTACAGGAAACCAAATTGATGTGCGAGTGTTTGTTTCTATCTATGCCCTTGGTAGACAGCAAGAAACAAAGAGTGAGATTGAGAGTGATCTTAAGTATGAGGGTGTGCGCACGCGCATGTGTGTTTGTGTCTCACCCGAGGCCACAGCAGGGTATGGTGAGAAAGCGTAGCAGGGCCAGGAAGGTCCGCAGGGGCAGCAGAGTGAACACGTATAGGAAGGCATCGAGACACAGGAAGAAGCCAAAGGTCATCAACTGTAGGGCACAAGAGAAAATCACTGAACACACATGGAAATCTAAATGGCATGGTAGAAAGCAATGAACGCCAGTAATTACTAACAATTAGCCTTACATTTGCATACAAACCAAATGTGCATTGTCATGACCTACAAATGAGCCTGGATTAATAGTGAAGGCCTAAACTCTACCTAACTTCACCTGGTAGTGTCTGTTACTGACAAAAAAAACTGTAACTCGTGCTAAGGGGGATATCTTCCCTCAGTTTCTCACTACAGGGTATTAAAGCAATATGATTGTGATCATGTATGCCTAGGCCTATGTAATATGCACCGTTTGAACTGAATGTCTGTGTTGTTTAGAAAGCTCCTTTTCTCACTTAACCATGGAGACAGCTACCCACCCTCCTCCAGAAGGTGTAATAATCAACTTCTACTACCTGTTGGTTTCCAACTGTGGCCAAATCGGTTAGCCTGCAAAACTCGGTTAAAGAGTACAAACACTTGCTGAAATACAGCTCAGGGGACCCAATTAAGCCTTCATCGCCATGGAACAGGAAAAGCAGAGTTGTCAGGAGATGCCAATTATGGCAACAACACAAACACTAACCTCGTTTTTAAGGGCTAATGCAAAAGCAACTTGCACTGTTGGCACTTGCAGAATAAAACAGATGCACCCAATATACTACCCTTTCAACAGAAAAATAGGAAGGGGGGGGCATTAAGGACTCTTCCTCTGCCCCATCCTCTTATAATAGTGCTAACAGCAGTGACATTTCCTTGTCTGAGAGAAGAGGTTGGAAACTGATAACTAAAGACAAGCTCCTGATCTGCAAACTCATTCACCTGAATGCAGCTGAACTGAACTGAATGTAACTAACTATGGTGCACCCCTAGTGGTGTCTGAACGCAAGCCGCTGAGAAACATCAACTGGTCTGAGAGGGTTGAGGGAGAGGCTGTTTTCAACTGGGTCTTTGTTTGAGTGGTCGGGAAGGATTTACAACTATTTACAGCTGGCGGTGATCTGAGAGATTTGTTTAGATGTGTTGAAACGCACATTTTTTTAAGGTCTTTGTCAGAGGAAATAGCCTGCGCTTGAAATGTGTTCGTGTGTGTGTGTGTGATAGTGGATAAAACAATGTTTTCAGGCAATCGGTGATCCATAGGCTGCCACAGTGAAGACCTGATGACTGCTCAAGGCTATTCCAACTAGTTTATGCATGATAACTAATCACTTTGTGAAAGTGGTGAACGAGTAGGCTATGAAATATCTATATTAAGAAACATTATAGAGTTGGTGTATAACCACCACAGAAAAATATATATCTAAAATAAAATTCACTAACAACCAAGTTACAGGTAGAGTATGCAGGACTAAACTACATTAGTTGCTTTTGGCAACAGAAGAAATCATGGGTGACTTGAGTAACAACCTGAGAGCATTATGATGATCCAAGGGATGTATATATTCTTAATAATACCACCATATATGTGCACACCTGCAACTGCAACCTATGTTAGCAGCTAAGTTTGGGACTGGGATGGATTCATCACTGAAGGCAGAGCTTAGCAACAACGCCATCTAATGGCTGTATTCTGGTTAGAGCATCAGTCTCTGGATGAACATATGAGTTTAATAAGAAGAGATCCTTTCGATTATTATTTTTTTCTTTCCCCAGAGAAGATTTTTCAAGCTGTGAACGCAACTGTGCATCGAAATCAGTCACAAAATACCTTTACTAAAAGATGTTGTTCAATATTGTTTGGAAATACATATATATACTGTATAAATCCCAAATTGTATTGATATATTCCAGGAAAACATCCAAAGACTTCCCTGTTAAGAAGAGTAGCCAAACACCACAAAAAGCAGCCTTAACAAAGCTGAAGTTACTCTATCTTATCAAGACCCACATGAACTAAGGTCTACATGTTGAAATACCTGTACACGTGGCCTCTGGCATGCTCAGTACATATGTGTGAACTTGTTTGTGTGGTGAATGACCTCCATCCGTGTGTATGATAGGACAATTTCTCATGAGTTCAAGGAATTTGCAGCAACAGAACTGATCAGTACTGTATGGGCACCACCTACCAAACTAACTGGAAAGACACCCCATCTCACTTTCCCACTATCAGTGAAGACTTAAGAGTTAGTACTTACGATGAAACAAGCGTATGCTTTTGCACCTGGGTTCTCATGACAGACATTGCATTGCCATTCATGTTTCTTGCATGCATGTGCATTTCTGAGTTGTGAATATTTGTTGCACATCTGTTGTATCTGTGACTGTAAGTGTGTGTGTGTGGCTTACCCTTTCCAGCTCTCCAGGGATTCTCATGCAAGTGTACACTCTCTCACGGCGCTCTGTGTACTTGGCTTCATTGTGCTCCAGGAAGTAGCCCCTGGTTAGTTCCGCACACATGAACCGCAGCAGAGATGGGTCTGTGACTACAAAAGGAGACAAAACTAGGCTGTTACATCAGTCATCAACAAATAACAACAACTGCAGCAAGCAATATGGTAAAAGTCAATATGCTGAAAAGTCAAATTGCACTGTCCTGAAGACTTGATTTAACCTGGGCCCTGTAAGATCCCGACATAAGCTGTATTTGTTGATAAGATGGCACCCACTGTTTGCAATTTGACTATAGAAAATACTTCAACAGGCAGTTTAAATGCAACGCCAAAAAGTTGCTGTTATTGGGGTACACAGAATTTTGATGAAAGCAAAAGTTCGTGCTTCAGTGATGGGATCTATTATAAAAACGTTATGAATCGTTGAGACTAGCCTAAATGTGGGGAGAGGCACAGGGTGCTCACTTACACCCGCTGGCTGTTACCCCATTTGACCCCTTGCGCAAAGGTTATTTCTAGTTCGTCTGGCACACTGAGGACCTCTTTGAAAACACAGACAATCTGTAACGTCTGTTAAAGGCGTTTGCTTCCAACAAATCTGTCACAAGGAATTATGTCGAGAAACAATGGTTGGATTTGCATAAAGAGAAACAGACATGACTAGTTTGTCCATGACTCATTTCTAACTTTAACCTGGTTGCACAACGTCGGAAATTCAGATTCAGTTTCGACACGAATTGTGCATGTCGCCGGATCAACCGAACGAATCGAGAAATGGCTATTTACTAAATTTATTAGTCAATCCTCCTCTTGTAATTAGAAGTCCGTCTCGTCATTGCATTGTTTGACATTATGGCAACTAACTTCACAGGCCCAGCCATTAGCTTATATCCAGACGTTAAGTACAAAAAGCAACTAATCGTTTGTTCAAACAGGAGCATTTAAGCTAATAACAAGGACAACACAGTTCATGTTAGCTCGTTAGCTTGCTATCTCAACTATGCTAGCTGCGACGCTACGTCGAACTCTCAATAACAACACGCAATCCTCGGCTGAATGGTTTAACCAATCTTGCATGCATCTCAGAGTGGAAACTGTTAAAAACCATAAGGAAGAATTGTGAGAATCACACAATTAAGACATTTTAAGTATGATATACTGACTGTTCAAAATCTGCTCTTAAACTCAAACTGTAATGTTAAGCCACGTTGGAAGGTCGGTTGTCAGAAGATGATGGTTTTGCAGCTCGAGCCACAAACTCACCTGGGGTATCATGTTGCTCATTTCTATCAGCGTGTCTCTCGTAAAAACCCAGCGTCTCAGCCATGTCCTTAGTTCTTATTTCACCCATTCTGGCACCTCTGTCCCACACGTATTTCTCCCCTCTCTTGTCGTTTTCTGCTTCTTTCTCATCTGACAGTCCAGCTCCCACTACATCCGCCATCTTCACAACGCCGCCGCAGGAGCGCGCAATAGGACCGGAGCGATGAGAATGAGGACAAGTTGGGAAAAGAGCTGGAGAAGTTCAGCAGGCTAAGCGGGTTTTGTGGTTTGGACCATATCGAGATTAAGAAAAACTGACTCATCAAATTAAATGAATTTTCTTCCATACACATCTTACTGATAAACGTTGTAAGCCCATATATTTCACAATATTGTGAAGCCGAATGCCATTGTGATTCGTAACTTGTGGAGAGGACGAAATATTTAAGGTAGCTATCCTCAGGTATAAATTAATTTCCCTTAATAAAAGCAAAAAAGAAACTATTTCTATAAATTAGCAACTTCAATTTCACTAAATGCAGAGATGCTGCCACCACTTGGAAATTAAGGTAATTGCAGGTAATTAAGCCGCTCAGACTTCAGTCTGCGAAGAAAACCCTGAACTTGACCCTTAAACCCTGAACTTGTTCCATAAATTTCAAACAGGGCAGGTACCTATGAGGGTTTTTCACTAAACACTCACTGGTAGGCTGAGACCTACACCAAAGAGTCAACATAAAAATGGCCTACACACATGTCCATGCACACGCACTCATAATACCTCATAATACCTTGATAACCTAAAACTTAGCAACCATACTACTGAGCCCTAATGAGATCTGTCAACCATACCCACAGTTGCCAATGTCAGCCATTATGAATTAATGGCACACATTACAGTGCAACCAGGACACACAGGCCAGCACTACCAGTAAACAATTACAGGGGCCCAACTGGACCTTGGAAGGAGTAGGTTATCGACACATTATTTAAGTAAGTAGATAGATAGATAAAGCTAATTAAACTGTCTACAATAGGTTACCTCTAATCTGTACAAAATACCTTTTACTTATATGATTAAGTCATATGTTGTTACATACACAACATGCATTCAAATGCATGTTTACTTTTGCTTTTCTAATGTCATAAGACAAAGCTTTGTTGAATTGTATCTGCTATTATCACAAAGCGTAGTACTTATAGAGTAATGCTTGTCTGATTGAACTGGCTCATCCAGCTGTAGAACTGCACCTCTACAATGTGTGTCTACATAAATATTTTATGTTGTGGTACATTAGAACAAACAGTTTAAAACATAATGAACCTGTTATCAAAACAAAAACACAAAACACAAAAACATATTAACTATTAGAGACAGAATTAATCTGAGATACAACATTCAAGATAAATGTATTGCAAATTTATTGTTACATCTATTTGTATGGAGAGTAACATGCTGTTTGGCTCCTGTTGCAACAATAAATACTAAATACAGTTGTGCATTCAGCACATAGACTGCATGGGTTCAGCAAAATTAGTGTAACAATTAGGGACCTACCCTGGTATTTACCTGTAAAGTATTGCCCTCAGTCAATATGGCGCCTGAAAACCTCATAGAATCTTTTTCAATGGTAGCCATATTGCCAGTACTATACCTGACCTCTGAACTCACCAGTGTGCCAGTCCTCCGCCATATTGACTGTTGTCTTGCCTAGAGAAGATAGGGAACATTTGTGGTGCTAGAAGAATCGAAAGTGTGTCTTATTAAGCCTGTAAACTGGTGCAAACTGGGCCAAAGGGTACTAAGGAGACTTTCAGGATGGCAAGGAAGAAAAGCAAACAGCAGGGAGTCGGTCAGAAGGATGCATTGTCCGGACAGCAGCAGACCTTATCGAAGAGCCCTGTCTCTCCCGGCGATGCAGCTGGCGCTGGTGGCGGTGGAGATGCAGGAGTGGATAGATTGGCCAGGGCGAATCAGGTAGGGTAGCTAACCAGCTAGCTAAAGTAATTCACCAACTGGCATTTCAAACACTCAATCGAATTACTATTTCACAGTGCATCCATAGAAGTTGTCGCAATTAGCAGAGTTTGGGCTAGGATCGAGATTTGTTCGGGACGGAGATCTAACACAGTTTGTTCTTAATGTGATCTGTTTGTAGCTACTTCGATCGGGCGGAGCAATACCTTGTTAGCTCCAATAACGTTAAATAAATAAATAAATGCCATATAGCAGCCCTGCTCGCACTACATCGTACAAGATCGTACCGCCAGGGCGTCGGGTTGGATAGATTTTCTCACTTGAATCGAAGGTGCTAGCTAGCAGTCTTGCGCATCCAGACTGTGGTGACGGTGATGGCTAGCTAGCTAACAAGCTAACATCCGCCAGATAGGTAGGTAAGTTAGCTAGCTATCTGTTCATGCTTGTTCTCCAGTCCCAACAGCTAACCGCGACACGTCTTGGAAACCTTGTTCAGAAGTAGCTGGAACTTTACGAGCAAATGTCTCGCCTGTTCACCCGAAGTTTTGCATACGAGTAAATGTAGTGAAGTTTATCTAAAGGTAACATAATCGTGGCAATGTGATGGTTCCCTCTACGCTTCACTGCATGTTGATCCAAATACCAATGGGTATTTAATGTCGGAAACTAACATTTAAGTGTTTTGACGCAGCGGTTTAAGTCCCTTCGTTAATTTCTTCTAATTTCTATATTTGTGTTAAATATACTTATCTTGCGTTTGAAAAACATTTTTGATCGTCTTGTCCTCAATGTCAAGGTTGAGTATACCTTGCGTTACAATGTGTACAACGCACGTCAGTTAACTTTAAGGCAGACGTTTAAGGTTAGCCCAAGTAGCTGCTGTCGGTAACTTGTGTATGATGACAAGCCAGTTGAAATATTTGAAACATTGAAACCTGTGAGAAAGCTGAGGTGTGTATCGTCATAATATGTGCCTTGTCTCCTTGTACATGAAGTTAGGTGTATATACGCACTTGTTTGCTCACGTTGAAGTGTGTTTTTCTTCTTTTAGTCTATGCATACTTGCTGCTTGCTGTGCCATCGAGAGTTCAAGGATTGGGGCGCAGGTTCTTTAAACGGGCTCCCCGCTCCCAAGCTGGCGGACGCAGTGCCTGCGCTGCCTCAGGCTCTCCTCCGGGAAGTCCCAGGCCGTAAACAAGCGGACTCGGTGCCTTCTCTACTAGGCGAAGTGCCACTGTGGATCTGCCAGAGCTGCAAAAAAAGCGTGGAGGAGGACGAGAGGAGGGCAGTGCAGGAGCAGGTTACTCCGGTGGGTGTGATCGGGACCATGAGTAGTGCTTGTGTTGCCTGTGCCTTTCGGGCTTTTGTGGCGTTATTAAATTTAGTGAGGTTTCCTGGGTGTTAATCTAAGCACAGTATATCACAGCACAGTCTCATGGTAGTGTATTGCTGACAACTAATTTCTATGCACTGATGTTTTCTTGGCTGATTCATGCCACACAAACATACCTAGCAGTTATTAATAGCTTAAATCATTGGGTGCAGTCAGTGTAGATGTCATTAGTACATTTTGACAGACTTCAAATCTTGCCTGCACAGTCAGATCAAAGATGTGTTGAAAATGTAAGTTCCTGCTGTTGAATGCTCGGAAGCGAGCACTTATTGCATCCATTTACTGTATAAATACCAGGCTCTTGTTTTTACAAGCACTGTAAAAGGACATCATGGAGTCCATTTTCAGCAGTCGGATTATATCTAGTCTGGATTTAAGCATGTTGACAAGACAGCTGTGTTCTTGCAACTGCAAGGTCAAAGTTGTATTTCTGTGGGAATTCAGTGTCATTAGTTTTAAGGCAAGTTACAAGTATTAGTCTTTCAAGTTTGTTTCTGTGTGAGATTGTAGAATGATGTGACACCATTAAAGTTTCCAACAAACTGTAAGATTTTAGTTTTGGATAGTTTGTTTTTTGTTGTATTATCATTAAATTACATTTCTGTTCATTTAATAATTGTAGTTTGCCTTTAGGCCACTGATCATTTCACTTGATCTATAAGCTTTCCAGTTGGGCAACTGATATTTCCCCCCTACCTGATGTGCATGTGTGTGCTTTTTTTTTTTATTTAAAGGCACCCCTGTCGCACTCCTCCTCCTGTAAGTCGCAGACCTGTGGGAATGGTTTCCCCGAGCAGAGTTCGGTGGACTGGGACCCCAGCTCCTTTCTGTCAGCGCACAAGCTCTCGGGTCTGTGGAGCTCCGCCCACAGCAACGGTGGCACAGCGTCACAGCACTGCACCCACAATGCTGCCTCGCACTCGCAACAAGGTCAGCTGTCGAGCCATAGATTGCCATTGTCAAGAAATTCAGAGTCTTTAACAGAGTCAGTTACATTAAGTTTCTTTGAAACAATCTTTGGCTATGTAGCCAAAGCTTTTCATGAATCGTATAACTGTGTACATTTTTATACAGTACATGCATGAATTTGTAAAATAAGCTATTAAAGTTCCCTTTGAACATTTCTTTGACCAAGATAATGGTTGTCAAGGTGAAGAAATGTTCCAATCAGTTATTGTTCATTGTTAATGTTTTGTTATTGTTGAAGTTATTTTGTTAGTATTAATGTTGTGTATGGATTTGCCTTGGCAGGTGGAACAGTAGGACCAAGTTGTCATGAGAAAAGATCATGTCATGACGCCCCTGGGAAAGCCCCGAAGGTGACAGGGCCCAAGGTCTGTCCCTACAGTCATCCAGCGTCGCAGAATTCCAGTGGAACATCTCCTGGGTCGCCACTGTCTACCTCCGCAGACCTTCACAAGACCACCCCAAAACACTTCAAAACAATGTGTAGACGACCAACCCCACCAGGTGGGTCTTTTATGGAAGTATTCTATGGGATATGTATGGGAAGTATTCTATGGGCTTGAAGTCGAAGGGGTTGCCGGTTCGATTGCCATTACATCCACGCCTGAAGTGCCCTTGAGAAAGGCACCTAACCCCTCACTGCTCCCTGGGATCCGCTGTAGCAGGCAGCCCACCGCTCCGGGTTAGTGTGTGCTTCACCTCACCGTGTGTCCACTGTTTCTAATTCAAGATTGGGATAAGTGCAGAGACCAAGTTTTCCTCATGGGAACAAAAGAGTCTATATATTACATACAATGTGTAATTTTATGATTCTTGTGAAAATAGTCATTATAATAACTCTGTTGTACAAGTGGAACCTCATGCCACCAAATAGGCTGGTTATGTTATTTAATTTTTTTTTCTGGCAATGACTGTGAGTGTTTATATGAACATGGAGAAGTCTGAATTTTAAACCTGTAGACATGGGCTGGCATTTTCGAACAGAGTGAAATGGACTGAAAACTACTATCGGTAGCCCACTTTGTTGCCTTGATGAAGCATGTTGGCTACACTAATTTGCATGAGGTGATGTCCCATTTTGTAGATAAGTATTTCTACTCCTAACACTTCTCACTTGGAGGGCCCTGGAAAGTTCCAGTGCTAAGGGAGGGAAAGTGGGGTTGAGAGCCTTACACAATAAACTTTGAGTCCCCCCACACACACACACACACGCACACGCACACACACAAAAACTTAAGTAGTTATCTTGCCAGTTTTTAGAACTTGACTGATATGTTCCTCCGTTCTGTGTGTTCCTAAGGTGAAGCGTTCCACCCAGCTGACCACCACCAACAATCGGACCTATCAGTGCCGCCCAACAGCCCCACCGGCCTCTCCTCCCAGCATTCCTCGCTGTTGCCTCCCAAGCAGACCCCAGGTGGCAGCAGTAGCACTGGCGGCCAGCACATTCACGCAGGCTCCACCAGCTCGGGTCTGGCACCTTCGCACACCCCCTTCTCCCCGCTGACCCCTGGAAGCCTGCACACCCCACCATCCAAACACCCCCCAGCCGGGTCGGAGGGCCCCAATCCCCTGCACAAGGCCGGCACCTGCAAGAACTCCCACATTCCCTCAGTTAACGCGCAGCATCTCAATCAGCACGGCAGGCTGGTTGCTCCCATCATGACTTGCAACCATCCATGCAATGGCCACAACGGAAGCGTGACCACGGGTAACACGGGTCATGTGACGGCAGGGGCGTGCAAGTAGGTAACATGTATTGCATAGTGCGTTTTACACAGTACAACATTTTGTTTGTATGTAGGTATTGTGTTAGTAGCAGGCTTTGTTCCCTTCCTGTCTTGTATGGTACTGTGGGAAAGCAATACTTTTGTACTTTTTTATACTTATATTCTTTTAATACCTTCTTCTCTTCTTTTCATTTGTCTCTGATCTAAAAACAAAAAGCACTGTGGGGGAGGAGGTTCCTCTTCTCTAAAAATAGTGTTGAATTTGTAGATGTTATGGATTCAGAGTTTAGTCGTGCTTTTTTTTTCTCTCTAAAAAAACTGTATTGAAGATATTTAGGAAGTATGAATGCCAAGTTGACAGTTGACAAAAAGAACCCCATGAGAACTTTCATTTTTTAATTGAAGCTTTTTCGTGTGCTCAGGGACCAGGCGTGTAAAGGCCACAAATTGGCGAATGGGACGCTGTGCCATCCCCCATGCGAGCTGGAGGAGGGCGAGGATGAAGACAGCAGCTCTGAGAGGAGTTCCTGTGCCTCCTCCTCCACCAATCAAAAGGACGGAAAATACTGTGACTGCTGCTACTGCGAGTTCTTCGGCCACAACGCGGTACGTAGACTGTTGTTGGTGTGTGATTTTAGGGAAGGGGGAACGCATGAAGAAACCCATGAAGATAATCCTGGTCCAGAGGGAGCCTTGCTCAGTCTACCAGAAGCAGATTGACAGTTCATTTTTTCTTTCAGACAGTTGATGCTTTAGTTTGATAGTCTCTGCCTATCTGTCCATCTCTCTGTCACTTCTCTCTCTCTCGCTCTTGTTTCCTCCTCATCCTCCTTTTTAGCCTCCTGCGGCGCCGACCAGTCGGAACTATGCGGAAATCCGAGAGAAGCTGCGTTCGCGGTTGACACGGCGCAAGGAGGAGCTGCCGCAACGGCAGGACTCGGACCCGGCCGTGCCTAGCGCCATCGACCACCGAGACGTTGACGAGCTGCTAGACTTCATCAACAGCACCGAGCCCAAACCAGTCAACAGCGCCAAGGCAGCCAAGCGAGCCAGGCACAAACAGAAGAAAAAAGTATTGCAATTTAGATATTCATTTTTTTCCCCTTCTGGATGCATTTGCTTTTGTGTTTCTGAAGAATCTGCACTTTGCCAAATTCAAGTCAGTCATGTTCATATTATGATTTGATTCATGTTGCATTTGGCATGAAATGAGCCCCCTTGTATTTTGACAGCTGAGGTTTTGTTTGCGAATTGTGTGTGCATATGGATGTGGGGGGGTGGGGGTATTTGATCCATGATCAAAACCACATGTGCTAACAAAGAAATCACTGACTGCTCTAGTGAAAAAGTCAGTGTACCTCAGTGCGTTTTAACCAGAGCCATTCACAGACTCACAGCTCTAATGCTAACTATGCATGTGCTGCACTGTACTGTACTTTCAGGAGAAGGAGAGGGCTCAACAGGCTAATGTGGAGGCCATGTCTGACAGCCAGCACCCCTCCCCAATGGAGCCCGGTGCGGACGACTTGGCCCCGGACGGCGAGGCAAGCCGGCTGCTGGAATGGCCGCAGCTGGAGTTGGAACGTGTGAACAGCTTCCTGACCAGCCGGCTGGAAGAGATCAAGAACACCATCAAGGACTCCATCCGGGCATCGTTCAGCATGTATGACCTCAACCTGGACGTCAACGACTTTCCCAAGAAGGCGGCCACACTGGAGGGCAACCACCTGCTGTCGCACCTCAACGGCTCGTCTGACCTGCAGCCCATTGACCTGGACATGGCGCCTCTCTCGCTGCGCGACCTTAAGAGGGACCTGGAGCTGGTCAACGGCTGGGAGGACGCTGCTGCTGCTGCTGCTGCCGCCGCCGCCGCTGCTGCTGCTGCTACGACGACAACCACAGTTACAAACACCTCTGTCGACACCACCACCAACGACGCCACAGCCACAAAGGACATCCAGCGACTCAACTCCACCCCGAGCCTGTCCAAGCTAATTCGCATTCGATCCCCCGAAAGGAGCCCTGCAGCAGGCTCCGAAGCCACCACACAGCCCGGGCTGGCCCCACCAGCCAAACCCAAGGACGAGCCCCACGATGCCAAGAACGCTACTGGAGCTGGAGCCAAAACGAAGAAGGGCAAAAAGCAGCAGCAGCAGGAGCACAACTCAGCCAAAGCCACCAGGGTGGGGCAAGAGTCGCAGAAAGGGCCTGACAGCCGGCCAGGGATGGCAGCTGACACCGAGAAGCCCTCCAAAGGTGGCTCCAAGCAGGCCTCGCAAGGCCAGGCCACAGCCGAGAACCAGAGGAACGGGCACAAGAAGACAGAGGATGCCAAGGTACCCAAGCAGCAGCAGAACGGTTCCACAAGTGGCGTTCCCAGCTCCGGCTCTAACGCGCTGAGAGGGAAGAGCGACGGGGAAGTGCGGGGGAGCAGGTTGGATCAAGACCCTGAAGGCAAAGCCAACTCCAGCACTCCAGCACACTCGCAGCAGCAGCCCAAGGGGAAGAATAAGAAGAACAAGAACAAACCAGACAAATCCAACAGTGCAATTGGTATGGGCATTGATCTCTTCCAATCCCTCCCTCTATTGCTTCCTCTTTCATTGTAAGGCAGATGTGATTATGACTTGTACTGTACAGTTTTATGACAAGCAAAAGGTCATGGAACAGCAAAATGAAGTACAACATTAGATTAGATACATTGATTAGATACAAGATTAAAGGTGATGTAGAATGGAAAACCATTTTTACCTTGGCTAAGTCATGAATGTAAAACACAGTTGTGCCCTCCTTCATATGCAGATCTTGAACTTCCAATTGCCACTAGATTGACTGTGATGCAACAGTTAGGCCAATCAACTGTAGTTCGCCTGTAGTTGCCAAGGATGGTGCCATTTTGTCATAATGGACCATTTCCGACAAGGGTTGTCATTGGCCTTGTAAAATAACACCTGAGCTTATTTTTGACAAATCATAGTTGAATATCTCCTACTTTAACATCGGAGAACATGGTAAAATATCCCATTTTGAGATATAAAATGTGTGCACTAAAATGGTTGACTTTCCTATATCAGGATAGTTTGCCAGTATTAACAACGCCTACACTTTCACATTATGAATGAACTGTGTTAAAAATGCTTTAGTTGAGAGGGTGTAGTCATGTCAGCGTAAGCTAGCTTTGGTTTCTTAGGGTTTTTTTAGCGCTGCTGAGGGTTTTAGGGTTGTATATAAGTTATGGGATAATAACCTTATAACTATACTTATGGAATAAAGTTCCAGAGAGACAACTTTAGCCACTCTTCCATATTGGTAAATTGTGAAGGGCTGAAGCGATAGTCCACCTGGTTGTCCCATGCTCTTTAAAATGTAAGGTCCAACACAGAAAGATGCGTTGCTTTCCAAATCATGTCCAAACAATTGAATTAAACACAGCTGGACAGCTGTAGACGTATCTCAAAGATGCTTTTGAAGAAGTGGAGGGCACCAGAATTTAATTCCTGAGTGTTATAATACAGGGTTCAGTTTTATATTTTTTATATTAATAAGCAAAAACTACTACTAATTCTGTATTTTGGGGTACTGAGTGTAGATTAAGGAGAAAACTAAATGTCTCTAGGAGGTGGCTGCAATGTAATATAGAGGAAAACATTGAAAGGGGTGTGAAGACTTTATGTATACACTGTACATGTGTGTAAATTGCAACATTAAAGACAAAGACATCTCAATGTGTTCATCTGTTCGTGCGACTGATGTGATCGCCATTAATTGATGTGATTGCCATTTTGTGTCAATCCAACAGATGACGTGTTTCTGCCCAAAGATCTTGATCCAACAGAAATGGATGAGATTGATCGTGAAGTTGAATACTTCAAGAGGTGAGGACAATTTTTTACTTGATCGATGCATTCCACAAACTCTTGAAGGCCAAGTTTACCTGGGTTTTATTATTTAGTCAGACTTTGCCTTAACATGTTTAGCTGTCTGGAGAGATGGCATGTGTTTTAAATGCAGTCTACGCCAAACTTTCTTCTATTTAGTGGAACCTTTAGGCTTATTTGAAGCTTGTCAGCCATATGTCTTTTGATGTAGTTGGTTGTGTGGGGTAGACATATTTACACATTTACTGTCATAATGTAGTCTAAAGGTTTTTAACTGTGGGGACAAATACCACAGCAATCAAACGCTTCAGAAATCCCATGATGCATTATGGCATTTCTAAAAAAAAAAAAAAGAGTATACTTTTTTCCATTGACAGGGAATTTATTATTTGTGCAGTAGTAAAATTAAAAGTAAAGTGTAGCTAAAATTATGCAACGTACATTATTCACCCTGTTAATGTTGGCTAGTGGGGCATGTTTAATTTAAACGGGACAGACACTGCATGATTATAGATTCATTGTAGCCCTGATTTGTTCAGCCCTGATAAAAATGATCAGATATGTTGACATATTTCATGGTTTGGGTAGGGTCATGGAGGTGCCTGAATGAAAGGCATAGCAATCTACATTCCAGCTTTTAAAGTGCTTAAATCCCTGTTTTGCAATCATGTTCCTTTTTAAAAGTATAAAAGCATATATGCATGAAATAAGTGTGTGTATGTCTAAGAAATTGCTAGGTTTCCGATGATTGTTTGAGATTGTGATGACAGTTGATTTTTTTTAAAATATATATTTCTTAGAAAACATTTCATTTTACACTTACAGTTAACAATGATCATACAAACCACAAACTACAGTATACAGCTCATGAGAAAAGAAGAGATGGGGCAATAACCATAACCAGTAACAGAAAGCTGTTGCAAACTTAAAATGACATTTACAAAGAAATGTGATGGAAGTTGCTTTGATTGTGTATTAATTCAATGTGCAGTTTTTTCTCTCTCAGCGAATCTTCCTTTCCTCCTTCAAATCTCATCAAACTATTTTTCTCAAACCTCCCCTTGACTCCTTCCCCCAGGTTCTGCCTTGACTCGGCCAAACAGACACGACAGAAGGTGGCAGTCAACTGGTCAAACTTTAGCCTCAAAAAGATGCCCTCCAACGCAGCACAGTAATGGACGATCTCTCACCTGAACCGAGAAACGAGTCCCTATTCCTTGACCTTTCAGCGTGACTGTATTCAACACAGTACAACACAACACACCTTACCACACCAGACTGAGGTCCATTATACACACATACACACACACACACGGGGTTCACACAGGCTGTCATACTTCATTATGTCATTTCACTTTGCTCTCAACAACCTGCTAGTGGTTGATGTTGCAGGAGTCTCTGTCCTGGTCAACAACAACTGCAAGAAAAAAAGGAAAAAAGAAAAAAAAAACATCTTGGGTTTCTGGTCATTGTTTCATACATGTGTCTGCTTCATACAATGTGTGTTAAAAAGTTATTCTTACTTTTTTATCATTTAAAATAAAACCATTTTGTCTTTTCTTTATCACAGAAAATGTGGCACATCTTAACCATTTTTTTCTCCCATTTGGATGTATAACAGTGAACTTGTGTGCTCTGAAAGGTACTACTACCTGTTGCAAGAGAAGAATCCATCCATGGCGAGCCTTACCGTACCCAGTCACTTAGAATCCATAGTCTAGATCAAGAGGGAAACATCTCATTTTGAAGAACTTTTTTAATGCATTTGACCAAACTACCACTGATGAAATTACTCTCTCTTGTGCGGTCAAACAGCACCGTGATCACAAAAACAGAAGTCAGCTGTCTTTGACTGTGCCATAGCTTGACATTTTACCATCCCTTCCGTAAGACTGAATGCTGGTCATTGCAGAGGGGTTGCGGTTTTTAAATATGGAAAGGCATGGAGACATTTTTAGATTTCTTTTGCCCACTCTGTCAAATTATGCTTCGGATATATATGGGAGTCGATGACGGCAGTTGACTCGGAGATTAGTGACCTTGTACTGTACCATGCTGTTTAAAATTGTGACATGAAATGGTTTCTGTTTTGTTTTTTAAACATGAACGTTTGCAAAAAATTCAACACTAATATAAACTTTGATTAAAAAAATGATATATATACACATATATATATATATATATGGCTGTGTTCTAACACTTATACGTGGATGTTACAGGGGTGATTTCCTTGCATGACGCATACAGATAAGTATATTTGAGAGGTGGGAAAAAAAAACGAAGCCGTTTATTTTAGTTTTTTTTTTTTGTTTTGTTTGTTTTAAAGTGTCAAGTGCAATTTACCGTCTGATCTTGTCACATCCAAAGCTAATTTTATTGAAATGAAGTCCTGTATTTTTTCTTATCCGCACAGGATATGAATGCTCCATATTTCTATGTTGGATCTGGTCCCCTATACTACTCTAGTCTTGAGCGGTTGCAGTATCACACTTCAGTCACCTCAACAGTTCACCCTACTATCTGTAGATGCCATCCAAGCATATGTTTCAGTACTCCTCAGTCGTGTGATCTCCCTCTCTCTTGCTGACCTCTTTCTTCTCACTCTCCATATCTCACAAATACTTTTTATCTACTCAATGTTGTTATGATTGTGGTAAGAATCCAGCTACATACTGTAGGTACAGCACTTGTGATTGAGACCCCGTTCATTTTGTTTTCGTTTGCTTGCTTGATTTTGGGTTCAAGTCACTGCACTTACAAGCTCCTGTCAAAGTAGGAAGGCTGTACCTTCCCTCTGAAAGGAAAAAGAACTGACAGCGTAAATCTGACAGAGGATTTGAGGGAATTCATTTGACAACTCCATTTGCTTGAAGGTTTGAGTTGAACACGTTTGAGCTCTTCATATTTCTCAACATCTCCGATGCTATCAAGGTTATATTAGACTAGAAGACATCTTAAGCGTCTGGAATGTAGATTTATACTATACCATTTAACAGCCAAGTGTATGTTGGCTGTCTTTTTTTTATTAATATTATTATTATTATTATTCACTTTTTGATACTGTGAAAAATCTTTCGTGCAGAAAGATTAAAACATTACAGTTTTTGAAAAAAAAAATGACAAAAAGTGTGCTGTGTGCTTTCTTACCTGAACAGTAACCTTGGGTGTTTGACTTTGTCCATGGGTCTTTAAAGCTTTGCCAGTCTCTGAACTGGTTGCAGCACAAACACTACCTCTGTCTCAGCCAACAATCACTATGCTCAAGTAAAATTTTCTTATGCCACATGGGAAATAAAGTTGCAGCCAGGCATTAAAAAACACAATGATAACATAAATTCACATTGATGTTGGATACCAACAGGTAGTCAATGACTGACACATATTACAGCAGTACAGGCTCACTAAAGACAGTGCAAAAGTGACACTATCTGTGTACATTCAGCATATTAATACCTTTATATACAAAGTTTTTATTTCTTAGTCTAATGGCTGGGAATTTTTGTATCTCTTGCCTTGAAGGTAGGAGCACAAACTCCCTATAGACAAATACACACACAGCATAGCTTTATGACTGTGCCTCTGTACAATGAGAAAATAAAGAACTGTTGGTGTGTCTGTATAGATGTGTAGGTGTAAGTGGTCACATTTGTAATTGCTGGGAAGACGAAACGGCACCACTTGTGTAGCACTTGACATCAAGTGGAGACATCATGCCAAGTGCTGTATTGCCATGTTAAGTGATATTACCAGTGTGCACATGGCAAAATCCCTGATACTTTTGCCTGCGTGGGTGCAGATGTAAGCACTTTGTGAAATAGTAGGCCTAGTATGTTTTTTCTGCTCTTGTCATTGGCTGCCCAGTACCTCTATGCAGTAAAGGCATACAGTCTGTCACACTTTGCTTTTGAATCTAAAGGGGTGTAAAACTGCATAATGCATCACACACACCTCAGCACTCTCCCTAGCACATACAAACACTCTGTGTGTGTGTGTGTGTGTGTGTGTGTGTGCGTGCTCAGGCCGTCTCTTCCATGCTGCCTTGGCTCAAGCCCAAGCCTTTGTCAAGGTCCAGTCCCACAATCTGAAAGGGTCTATTTATCAACTCATCAATATCTGTGAAGGTGTGTGGTGTTGAGAGAGGGCGATGTTTTGCCCATCTATTTTCAGCTAATGCACGGTTAACAGCCGATGCCATCAATCTCTTCACCTGCACCTGTCAGCTTCTGCTGAGCAGAACACTGCAAATTTATGGTTTGAAGCTGACAGAAATGCACTTTGAAAGAAGGCATTTGTGCCCTCCCTCTCTCTCAGTTATACAGTGTACTTCTAAGTCTTCTAAGCCTAAACAGGAAGAATGTGGAATTTCATTTATTTCTCTGAAGCATTTCATGTGATTGAGACAGAAGACATACAGGGATTTCCTTTTTTTCATCATGGTATGTAGGTGTGTTTTGCACGGGGTTCTCAGGTCCTAACCAGTAGGAGTAATGGTTGACCCTCAGAATGAGAGCTTTTGGTTTCTGAATATTAGCTGTGATGAATCTCTTTAACAGGCACTGAGACATGTCCTAACTTCCTCCTGGCATGGAGTATGCATAGTTCTGTTCTATTCTATTAATGAATATCTATTAATGAAACACATTCTTCTTCCCAAAATTGTTAACATTCAAAATCACATTTAGCATTGCCAGATCATGGCAAAACCAGTTAGTTTTGTTGAGAGATGTGCGCTGTAAGGGGCCAATAAGAGTCACTGCAGTCAATACAGGACTTTCCGACAAAAGGCAAACTTAACAGGGCACCTTATTAGTGTGGCCCAGCTGTTCTGGAGCTCTGTCTTGAACTGCTTTCCTGAACACTGACTGTGCAGGTCATCTTAGAAATGAAAATGTTGAGTCTAAGGTCTAGCCAGCTTCCAAAATTTCCTTTGTTGGACACTTGTGGACCACAAATCTAGTGAGCGCACACAGGGCCAAACTTCTGGCTCGGGAACTGGTCATGATATCGACTGACAAATGCCACTGCTGATGGTTATATTGCCGATTCAACATTGGCCACAAACGAGCTGATAGAGGTCTGCCAATATTGTCCAAGGTGCGTGTACAGCTCATACTTGGGCCACAGACAGTCACTGACACTCAGATGTCTTACTGTTGGCCCGGTGTGTACACACTACAACCCGAAGTTGAGAACCCTCAAAGACTTAACGGGCAAAAATCACATTTGGCCTCTGGGTTTGTCTTATGGCCTCGTGAACCAGACTCTCTCACGTCGTTTCATTTTGTGCAGTTTGGCATGTCTCAGTAGGGATAGCCTACGTTGACATTGCCTGACATTGCTTTCAGCCCCTTCACCGAGGTCATAGCCCTCTCAGCTTCTGTTCGCCTATGGGCCCTACAATTTTTTTGTCTGAAGAAATTTAAAGCAAGACCAATGAACTTTTGTAATGAGTTTTGCTTTTGGGGTCCCCCCACAGAATGAAAGCATAATTGTCCGTTACCAATGTCATAAATACATTGTTTACAAACTACAAGTTGGAACACATTCGTGTGGTTTTGGTTGTCATCCTTTGCAAATACACGCAGTTTCCTTCAAGTGCTAATAAGAATGTTCCCATGGGCGCCTGCGCAAGTTATTTGATGAACGACAGATTTCCTATCCCAGCAAGCAAAGTTGCCTAGAGCTGTCCTAGGTGCTAAGAGTCCCTTTCGTCACGTTCATAATTTATACACCAAATGATTTTAGAAACATTATTTCAAGGAAAAGCTTTTTGGTGTTGCTTTAAGCCTTTGAATAAGTACCTGATTAGCATACTATTGTTGCGAAGTGTGAGTGGAAGCACTAGGTGACGCTAGACTGGGTATTGGTCTTTTGGGCGACAGTGACCAAAGTGCAAATGTGCAATAGGGGACGGATGTGAGAAAGGGCAAGAGCAATATGGCTTACTCCCACACATTAACAAGGCGCTCCCAAGAGCATAATTCTTTGGCTGTATTATATATGATATCAAATAAAATGTATGTTATTTAATAAAGCTAAAGGATTATAACACCAACTATTTTACATATTTGTTAGTCCTACACTCTGCCTCTATCATCTCACGGCTTAACCTGGTGCAACTAACTTCAGAAATGCGTTTTTCATAGACCTCATGGGTTTCCGTAGAAACACTGAAACAAACAGGCGACAACGTGAAAGCTACGTTGCTACACATCAGATAACGCTATCCTCTTTTTTGAAGTTTCAGAATATCCTTGAAAGCTTAAATCATCCATATGAATTAACCACAAGTTTAATTCATAAACTAGAAATTACAAACGCAAATGGAGGTTGAACACAGACCTAAAAAGGTATGAGACTGTAACATCAGTGCTATCTAGCTAGCTACTGTGATAAAGCTATTTTGCTAATGGTAATGGCTAACATAATTGCTTATTTGATGCTTATTTATTTATGATCTAATCGATCGAATCGTATTACTCGTCATATCAAAGTTCAAATTTGTATAATTCTCTGTAGATATAATGCTGATATTAAAGGTCTCGACATCAAAAACGCGGCAGGCTTAACTTAACTTCAAGCTAACCAATAACACGGCTGTGCAATTTAGGAAACCTAATGTTATGGATGAGCTAAGCTTACTTTACTATTCTAAAGTTATTGTTGTGCTAAAATAGGCGTCTGGGTTGTTTGCTTTACTTGTTCGCAGTCAGGTGTCGTTACACAAGTTGATAAGCTCCAAAGCTAACGTTAACAGTTGGATCTGTTTTGTGGAAATGTTACCATAACGTTAACATTTCTTTGTGTCTACTGTCTACTTTGTAACTACTGTTTTGGGCCAGTACCGATACCGTTAACATCCACGGAATTGAGACAAAAGGCTATCGGTAGTCTTTTGAATTTTGCTGAAAAGTTTTCTAAAGCTCGCATAACAATGCCATCATAATTACATGTCAATCATGCCTTACTCTCTAGCGGAGTTATGGAGAGGAAGAGAAGGCTACCTCTGAAAACTCGGACGATGACGACTATGTACCATATATTCCCGTCAAGGAGAGGAAAAAGGCGATGGTAAGGGGTATAAGCCCCAGATGGTTTTCACTGCTCTACTGTTGTCTTGCTTCTCCCTTTTGAAAACAGATTCTCTGAGACATCGCTACAGCTACAGCTTTCCCCCTATTCGAGTAACTTGAAAAAGAGTTTTTTTCTTTCCCGTCTTTTTCATTACCTCATCACCTCATCTGTCATGACACTTGTACCTCAGTTGTAGTACATTAAACCATAGTACAACTATACATGATAATATGATGATAGTTTATAACTTACATATTATTACACTGCCATTTTGTACATCTTTTATAGCACTTGTAATCTCATATCTAATATGTGTATATTGTAAGATATAGGCCTTATGCTTAACATTTTCCTGTCCGGGTGAAAACAAAAAACATTAATGGCACATTTTCTAAGTTGCCAACATACTAGAAAACCATGATTTGATTTGGTGTGTGTGTTAACAGTTGGAGAAGATCCAGCGCCTGCGAGGCAAAGGCTTGCTGGAGGAGGAGAACAAGGAGAGTGGTGGGGAACAGAGGGATGAGGATGAGGGGCTCGGCCCCCGCTCCAACATCAGTCTGCTGGACCAGCATCAGCATCTTAAGGAGAAGGCAGAAGGTGCCGAAATTAGCCTACCTACCCCTACCCATTATTGAGTGTAGTGAGACCTTTATGATTTTTATGAGATTATTTGTCTGCTGTTTTTTGGTGCAGCTCATGAGTAGGTGTCAGATTTAAAGTTGTCAGTATTGATTATAAAATTGTTGTATGTTTTCATTTTTTCAGCTCGCAAAGAATCTGCCAAAGAGAAGCAGCTGAAGGAAGAAGAGAAGATTCTAGAGAGTGTGGCAGAAGGGAGGGGTAAGTGAGACATTTGTGGGGCCTTTATCACATTTAATCACAGAAACGTCCTGTGTGACTTTTCTTAAGTCTGTGTTTCGATGTCTGAGTCATATGCACTGTACTTGCAGCTTTGATGTCTGTCAAGGAAATGGCTAAAGGCATCACATATGAGGACCCAATCAAAACAAGGTGAAGTGCAAATTCTTCAATTTGATGCTTGTATGTAAGCTTTGCTAAACCTAAAACACTTAAAAATTGTAATATCTTATGTACATCTCAAAATCTTTACAGTTGGAAGGCCCCTCGGTACATCTTGGGTATGCCCCCAGCAAGACACGATAGGGTGAGGAAGAAATATCACATTCTTGTGGAAGGGGAGGCGGTCCCTCCACCAATCAAGAGCTTCAGAGAGATGAAATTCCCACAGGGTGAGATCTTAACACTGCACTGTTTTAAAGGAAATATCCAGAGTAAGTCAGCCCCGTTCTTTAAGGCTCCAGAGTGCTGTTGAAACAACAGCATTTGGTACAACGTAGACCGAAGTTGCAAACTGGCAGCTAATGCTAACAGATGTGGGCATAAGAAAACAACACTTCCTTGCCCTCATCAGTTAGCGTTGGCTGCCATTTTGCTATTTCGTTTACGTTGCACCAAATTCATTCAAGTCATTCTCATACCTACCGACAGCACTTGGCAACGTGAAACAACAGGGCTATGCGTTGATTCACTCCAGATAATCCCTTTAAGATATGGAGTTTTGTCAGATCCTTTCTGAATGGAAAAATAAATCTGTTTGTGATTTATGTGTGGTCTTTAACTTCCAGCTATTTTGAAGGGCCTGAAAAAGAAAGGTATTATTCACCCAACACCTATTCAAATCCAGGGAATTCCGACCATGTAAGTATAATAATGCTCTCATGCTTCCTGTAACAAATTAAAGCTTATATTTTAATATTAAATTGGCTTCTAAGACAAGTGGTTTGAACTTCTCTAAAGTCTATCTAACATATCCTCTTGTGCTTAACTTGTAGTCTCTCTGGCCGAGACATGATTGGCATTGCGTTCACCGGCTCAGGGAAAACACTGGTCTTCACTCTCCCCATCATAATGTTCTGCTTGGAACAGGAGAAAAGGTTACCCTTCTACAAGCGTGAGGGACCTTATGGTCTCATCATATGCCCATCAGTAAGTGTCCTCCAGAATGAGTCTAGAATTCAGCTCCCTCTTTTGTGTGTGACGTGTCTTGTCATGTCTGTCTGCCTTCACATGATTGAGTTGATGGCATTTTAGCTGTTCTAGAGCTAGATCTGTACAGCCAAACTGAATCACACAGGTGACTCTTAACATTTACATTTATACATTTAGCAGACGCTTCTATCCAAAGCGACCTACAAAAAGAGGAAAACACTTAAGCTACAGCACAATTAAAAGAGATGAAAGTGCAGTATTTTGCGATGAAAGTGCAGTGTAATGTTAACGCGGTGGCTCTTTGCAGAGAGAGTTGGCCAGACAGACCCACAGCATCATTGAGTACTACTGCAAGCTCCTGGAGGAGGAGGGAGCACCCCAGATGCGCAGTGCCCTATGCATTGGAGGCATGTCTGTTAAAGAGCAGATGGAGGTGGTCAAGCAGTAAGTCTTCCATCTTCCAATTAACTAGACAGATTGTGGTAACATAGTGGTCCAGGAGCCAGGCAGGCATGCAAGTAGCTCTTGTTGTAGCCATGTAATGCCCCTGAGCTAAGCATTTAACCCTGAATTGCTCTCAGGCTGGAAACTGGACTTGAATGTACGTTGCTATGGATAAAACAAGACAATACTGTCCAAGGTTCATCGGGTCCATTTACTTGCAGCCACCCCAAACCATGCAACTAACTGTTAAAATCAGAAGTGTACATGAGAGCCACCATTTCTTTGCAGCTTCCTCAAGTTCCTTAAGAGTGTTATTGAGTGACGTACCAGAGATTTCCAAAAACACAAAAATTCTGCCACAGACACGTCACAAATTTTAAAGATAAAGACAACAAAAAAACAAGCATTTGTAATAATTATTAATTATTGTATTTCTTTAGCTACGGTGGCTCTGGTTTGTCATTGTAAATGCAGGTAGTGCAAGATGCTCCATGTTAATGCTGTGACCAGGAAAGCAAATTAAGTTGCAACAGCATAGGCATAGGTGTTAAACTACTCACACTCCTGTCCATTACAGTGGTGTACACATGATGGTGGCCACCCCAGGCAGACTCATGGACTTACTCCAGAAGAAGATGGTCAGCTTGGACATCTGCCGATATCTTGCCCTGGACGAGGCTGACAGAATGATAGACATGGGTTTCGAAGAGGACATCCGAACGATTTTCTCCTACTTCAAGGTGGGCATTGAGTACCTGTAAGACACATTAAAATTGGCAGACAGAACTTTTACTCTTACTTTTTCAGTTTACCATTAAAATATGTCATTAAAAGTAAATTTGCTATATATTTCTTATGTTGTGTTCACTTCCAGGGTCAAAGACAAACCTTGCTATTCAGTGCTACCATGCCCAAGAAAATTCAGAACTTTGCCAAGAGTGCCCTGGTCAAACCCATCACCATTAATGTGGGGAGAGCAGGTGCTGCTAGCTTGGATGTCATCCAGGTGAGAAATTCAAAGGAAGAACATTACACCTGTATGTCTACCCAACTGGAAGCGTAAATCTCTGGTAACCTCAAGGTCACGTGCGAGGCTTCAAGTGAGCACATAAAATTGTGTTACCTACTGGTAATCTGTGTCTTGCTCTTGAGGAAATATGGATTGATGAATTATATAACTCTAGATGCTGGGAAAGTTGAAACCATTATGGTGTGAACAGCACTTGCTGTCTTTAGACACCTCTTAACTTTCAGAATTTAACTTTTTGCAAAGCAAAGCAAATGCTTGCTTTCTGTCTTCTCTGTCTATTGTTAATTCATGTCTACAAAAAAACAAAATCCAAATGAAAAAACATAAACGTATGCAAACATGATATGAAACATAAAATACACATGCATACCAATGCTATGTGAAATCATAATTTTTTTGTTAAAAATTATGACTATAGAAAAGGTACTTTGAGCAGCTTTTTATGTCAAAAGAATTCTACCATACTACCATACACACTAGTGGGCCTAGCCCTGAAGAGTACTAGGGCTGCTGAATTGAGGGACCCTGTTGATATCTCTAGTTCTTGTCTCCAAGGATGACCCTTTACCCTTTTCAGTATGTTAAAGAGAGAATTCAGTGCTTTTTAAATTATACTGATTTCTGTACTGATACTGAGTACATATTTCAGACAGTGTGGTCATATTTTCAGGATGGAAAAGAAACACCTCTTTCCTCATTTCTGTTCACAGGAAGTGGAGTATGTAAAAGAAGAGGCGAAAATGGTCTATCTTCTTGAGTGTTTGCAGAAAACAGCACCGCCAGTAAGACTATCCTTCCAAATAAACATTCCTTGAGCATAGCTGTTTAGTCCACATCTCATTAACATTCTCCCTCCCTCAGGTGTTGATATTTGCTGAGAAGAAGGCCGACGTAGATGCCATTCATGAGTACCTTCTGCTAAAGGGTGTGGAGGCTGTCGCAATCCACGGAGGGAAAGGTGAGGACTAAAATATGTGCTAGAAATGCACAATGCAGCCAATCACATTATTTATTTATAAAAACAAACCAGATAGCATTGGCTTGGGTGAAGGAAATGCAACCAGTTGTCATTTTCAGTGGATGATGGGGAATGTATTACAATATACCCTACTATTGCAATGTGTCTTGATCTAATTGTATTGTGCCATTCCCTTGTCTTCCAGATCAAGAGGAGCGAACCAAGGCCATTGAGGCATTCAAAGAGGGGAAGAAGGATGTGTTGGTGGCCACTGATGTGGCCTCCAAAGGTCTGGACTTCCCAGCTATACAGCATGTAGTCAACTATGACATGCCAGAAGAGATTGAGAACTATGGTAAGTCCTAACTTCGTTAACGTTTCTTGCCCATGCAGCCAATGCACCAATCACATTAATTATGTACAATTAGACCAATGTAAATATATTATATCACACACATATATACAAATAAACAATTACATCTCAATATACTGTACATAAAAGATATGACATTTGAGATGTGATCAATATGTCCATCTGCATCGTAGTGCACAGAATAGGAAGAACAGGACGTTCGGGGAAGACTGGAATTGCAACAACTTTTATCAACAAGGGCTGCGGTAAGACCCCTCTCAAGTATAGTGTCATGACGCATGTTGTGTTGCGATGCAAAGACCACCCCAAATAGCATTTGCTGTACACCAAAAACATACATGAATAGAGACAGAAATATACATGAGCTAAATTTGGTTTACCACCAGAGGTGGCCCCACAGTTTTATTGAGTGAAACTCCAAATTCTGTTTTTACACAGATGAGTCTGTTCTCATGGACCTAAAGGCCTTGTTAATAGAAGCCAAGCAGAAAGTCCCTCCAGTTCTTCAGATTCTGCAGACGGGGGACGAAACCATGCTGGACATTGGAGGTAAGACTACGTTCTGATGGGGAAATTGCACTCATATAAACATAAAGTATTTTCATTTGTTTGTTTATGAGTGAGTAACTTGGAGAATATCTCTCCTTTCCTGTATGTTATGATGGACAGGATGTAGTACATATTTGTATACAGTTATCATCTTTTTTGTGTTTGTTTATTTATTTAGACTAAGTGAATAACTAGAGTTTCTTTTGTTGTTGCTGCTGTTGTTCACATAGGAGAAAGAGGCTGTACATTCTGCGGTGGTCTTGGGCATCGTATCACAGACTGTCCCAAACTGGAGGCTGTGCAGACCAAACAGGTCACCAATATTGGACGCAAAGACTACCTGGCGCACAGTTCTATGGACTTCTGAGCATGCTCTTTCAACAGCAGCATGAAATACTTCAAAAGGACAAAAGCAAAAAAGCATTTCTGGTGTTTGGTGACCAAATTACAGTGTAGTGTGCAGTGTCTTTGTTCAAACCGTTTTTTTTTTTTATTTTTTTATTTTAGTAACTTTTTAAGGCAAGGCGTGGTTTTGTAATTCTGACCTCACACATTCTCACTGTGTGATGTGATGTGAAGCGCTCTGCAAGGCAACAGACCTTGTCCATTTAAGTTGTTACAGATAGCAGCTTTGTAAAAAAAAAAATGCATCAAAAAATGTATCTTCACTTATGGCTATGAAAAGCTGGCTTAATAAGTTGTAAATAAAGTTTGTAAATCAAGCAGGGTGTGGTGCATCTTGATAAGTTCCAGTCTTTTTTTTTTTTTTTTACAGTGGTGTTAGGAGCACACTGATAAGATCTGTTTCACTGTCAGCATGACCTACACAACTAGACTTGACGGAAAGTTTCTGAGGTGCTCACTAAAAAAAGGCTGTGTTTGTGTGTGTGTGTGTGTGCATGTGTGTGTGTGTGTGTGTGAGAGAGAGACCTCAAGCAAGCACAGACAACCATGCTGTGACTTCAGCCTTGGGCTCAGAAGACTCTGCAAGGCTGCCCATCTCGTTATTCTCTCTGCTCTTCTTGTTCTGCTTGAAGTTGTTGAAAGCAGGCAACCAATGGATGTTATAGAAAAGGAAGGCTTGGTGATGATTCAAGGAGCGAAATTTGGAAAGGTGTGTATATACTTAACTCTTACATGCAGTCACGTTGACTTCAATATGGATACTGGCTTTAGTGACAAAAAAAACTCTTGCCCTGCATCAATGACTTGCTTCTTTTATGGACTGCATTAATTCACGTCCTAAGTAAAGGAGGCTGCATAAAACTGTGCCAACTTTGGTGCTTTGTGCGGGCAAAATAACAGAGGATTAATTAATGCTATTTTACTTGGAGACTAATGTCTCAAGGCTCTGCTGTGTTATTGCTACACGATTAATAATGCAAGAGGAGAAAAGCAGACATTAAAACCCCTTCTGTGATTGGATTTGGATTGCCTGCATTTAATGAGCATGAATCATGCATGTGTTCGGAGACCAAAAGGGCCCCCCCAACTCCCCTTTCCCTTTGGCTGGCTGGTTGCGCCCGACTCATCTGGCTTCACAGGTCCCTTTGGAGGGACCACTTTGTGCCGCGGCAAACAAAATTTCTCACTACCTTGTTAGTTCCTTTCGCTTGCTCTGACTTTAATCTGCCTGCCTGCTTGTGTGTGTGTGGGGGGGGGGGTTTGTGTGGGCATACTCATTTTGCAGAAGTCCTGGAAGAAGACTTGGATGATACTTTTCCAGCCCAGTTCGTCCGGCATAGGCCGGATAGAGCTTTATGAGGTTAAGGATGGGCTGGTGGGTACCAACAGGCCTCCAGGCTTGAAGAGGATGGAGAAGCGAGTTGTTCGTTTGTCCGACTGTCTCAGCATCTCCCCCGCTCCAGAGGAGAGCTGCCCAGCCGACTTCAGGGCCTTTGACCTGAACACCACGCAACGCACCTACACCATCGCCACGCCGGCCAACGAAGACTGGCTACACACTCTTTGTGACTTGGCATTTCCAGTAAGGAAACTTGGCCTACTTGTCTGATACTTTATATATGTGAGTTAACCTAAAGGATGGTGGTCACTGTCTATCATTATCGTCAACCTTTGCCAATTTAAGACAGGTGTTCGTAGGAATAGATCAGATTTGGAAGAGTTCTGTTTTAGAACAGAAGGCAGTATAGGCATCTAATTCAAATAGGGAAGTTGAGATAACCACACGTTACTTCCTCATTTGTCGCTTGTCTTGAGTAATGGCCTGCTTGGCTGTTCTTCATCACATACTGATAGGATAAAGCAGGGGAAAGAGGATGTGCTTCAGCTTATCTTGGTGAACTGTTAGTTATTGACTCCATGCATTCACAGAAAAATGAAGGGACTTCAGATGCATGGAGAATTCCCAGAGAAGAAGACACATCAATGGCAGAAAATGAACTCTATTCAAGTTGGAAGTCAGGTAAAAAAAAAATCAGATTTTTAAATGAAATGAGTCCAGCTGACGTGATAATCATTTTGTAATTTGGCAGTTCTCTGTCTTGAGTAACAGGATATTTCTAAATACAGTGGAAACCATGAGTAAATCAACATTCTATTTAAAATTAGTTTAATTTATTAAAAGACAATTTATGGAGTTGCAGGAATTAGGGAAGTAGTTCTATTTATGGTTCTTGGGTTGGGGTTAGTTCCTGGGTTAAATAATATTAAAAGATGTTTACTTATTTCTTTTTTAATTTTTCATTGAAACGCTTTTAATTCTATGACCAAAAAAAACAACCTGCTGTTGACAAGCTACAGCATCAATATTTACTCTTCCTCTTCACTGACTAAACTTGCTTTGAGCTTGTTCTCAAGACGCTGTTGCTCCAAATGCAA
Source organism: Tenualosa thibaudeaui (assembly GCA_027481765.1). Lineage (NCBI taxonomy): Eukaryota > Metazoa > Chordata > Actinopteri > Clupeiformes > Clupeidae > Tenualosa > Tenualosa thibaudeaui. Next base: position 8,041,410 of record JAIFZK010000004.1, on the reverse strand, counting down.
AGGAAACACCAACAATGACAGGCATGACTTGTAGAACTGAGGACTTTTGGAATTGAGGAACCACAATTCTAATCACTATCTGGCATCATGGGGAGGTGACTGTGGTTGCCCACTCAAAACCATGATCTACAGTGCAAGAGTTGGCTAGAGGGTTTAGTCTGCAGTTTTAGCTCTTGGGGTGTGTTTTTGATATGCTCACATCAATGGCATTGATTTCATTTAGCATGCAGAGTAAACAGTAACAGAGTGGTGAAGCACACAGCACCAAGATAGTTGCACCTGCAGTTGACCTTGACCTTGATCAGGAAATCTTGTTTTTTATGTCAGTGTAGAAGAGGTACATCCATTTTGGCCTTCTCCGAGATGTCTTTGTTTCTGTACAATCTGTTAATGAGTCACAAGTCATAGACTGTTTTTGTACTGTATATTTGCAAAACTTCATCATATCTGGACATCTGATATAATATCTGGTCTTCTTCCTCAGGTCAGTATCAGGTCAAAGTTCAACACACTGAGGCTGCCACACGGTGTCGTTTAGCAGGCAGCTATGTTCTCTGTCCCAGCACAGATTCCCTGTCTTTGCTGGACCTTCAGACATCAGAGATCATCTACCGCTGGCCTTATCAATTACTGCGCAGATTTGGCACTGTAAAGGTAGGACTGTTTACGTGAAGAATGTAAAGAATACCGAAATACAATTGTAACCCTAAGCATTAAAAGAGAATACACAGTGTGTTTTCTTGTTAGTGTCAATATGATCACAGATAAAAAACCCACTGTATATTAGATTCTGACCAGGCTTGTGATTCACATAAATTCGGCATCAAAAACACATTATCATACAGTATTGCGTGCCTTTTGTCTATGTATTTGAAGATTACACAGCCATGTTGAAAACATTGTATGTTTGCGCTAGAAAAGGTTGAATATTTAATCAGGGCTCTCCAATCTCTTCTCTGATTTTGAGTAGCTTGTTGTCCTTTAGATGAGAAGCACTTAATTTGGCAGTTGCATTTGGATGATTTGAGGAGTATCCTATTTGAACCCTAATTGTGGAGTTGCAGCAAGCAGTTAAAAAGATTGCTTTGCCCCTGTGGTGTGTCTCTTATAGGAGGGAGGAGTTACAATTGAGGCTGGCAGACGCTGTGAATCTGGGGAGGGCCACTTCACGTTCTTATCCAAACAAGGGATGGAGATTTATCGACATATTGAGGAGGCCATTGTCCAGCAAACTGGACAACGCCAGCCGGACTGCAGGTCAGCCCCACATCCAGAGCCTGTGACTCCGCTACCCATCCCCAGACCCCCTTCATTCGACAAGCCCAGGAGCTTGAATGCAACCCCGACGCTGCCGCGCTGGAACATATCATTGCCAAATCCCCCCATGAAGCCTCAACTGCCTGGCCCCCAGGGAGACCTTTACTCTGTCATCGAGATGAAGCCCGGGCCAAAGGCCCAACCGAAGCCACTGATGATGCCGCACAAGGCCAAGGCCCAAGGCCTGCCCTCCATTGGCAGCAGGGATGAAGAGGATGACGAGAGGTATGACTCCATTGGGAGTGACATGAGTCACTGCCCTGACGAGGACTCCATGGTTTACTCTAAGCTGAGCAGTGTTGGGGAAAGTTTAGAAGAGGCGTCTAATGGCAGGGAACATGATACGGTCTACAGTACTGTGTTGGACCGTCCTCCTCCTCCTCCTACAGTGAGAAGAATTATGGGTAAAATGCAAGAGGCAAAGGTGGAGGAAGAGGAGGAAGAGGCTCAAGGCGAAGAGGGAGTGGTAAGGGAGGCAAAGGAAGGAGGCTCTCACGTCGTCACCACTGCCTCTGAGATCCCTGTCAACTTCAAACAAACACTGGCAAACATCCTGTTCAAAGACCTGGCCAAGCTTCAGGTCCAACACACTTTCCCCACAGATAGCATAGATTCAGATGCCACAACTTATCCAAAAAACTTTGACATGTGAATGGAGGAGATGAAGAACGAAGGCCAGAGTGACTTCATATCATTGAAATGCAAATGACAATTTTGTATCTATGCTGTGAATAATGATGAATTGACATTGAAATTGAAATTGAAATTGAATATGTTAGTATGGTGAGGACGGTCCTGACCCTCCTATTTGTAGGCTTTTGAACGCATCTAGGCTTAAAGCAAATGTTAATAAGAAAGACATAAATACAAAATGAGATTTAATTTTATTTAACAAGTCATTGATTGAACATAAAAACACTCAACTGAATAAAATACATAAATAGCTCATTCTGAAAAGGTTCATGACAGACAAAACTTTCAGGAAAAGGAAAAGGCTATAATTAGGTGTGGACTAAAGTGAGGCATTAAAGTGCAACTAAAGGGCCTGGTTTATCATGACGGATATACTAAATCAGGACTGCCAGATAGTCCAGAGGATTTGGAGTTCTGCACAGAATTTTAATTCATTGACAGTGGATGTATGTGATAATGTTAACTAACCTTACAGATCTCTACAGTATCTATTTGGTTTATTTTGTCTACTAAAACACAGACACATTCCTTTCTATTTTAGTGCACTTAAAGAGTCACTGAAAATGGCGTTTCTGTTAGTGAATCCGCCCATGGCCGTCCTCAGCATCACTTAAGTGCGATGATTCACCATCGCTGCCGTTGGACCCTTCACACTCGATCTTGTCCTTCGAATAATCTGCTTTGGAAGTGGACAATATGAGCAAATGCCCGACGGTATCTACGGTGTCTTCGGCGTCACGGGCGTCATCCATCAGGTGTATTGGAGGCTGGGATTGGTCCATCGCGTAAACGAGGCCAGTTCGCACCAGGCTGTCATGAGAGAATGTCTGAATGGGGTTCTCTCGTCTCAGGCTGTCTTGAGGCATGCAGGTCGCTCTTGGTCCTCGACACTCTGACTGCACAACTCCTTCTAATAAGTCGGACAGTTCAGTGATGTAAATCTGCGCCATTTGGAGTGTGTCGTATTTGGATAGCTTCTTCTCGTTCTCCAGAGACGGTATGACACTCCTAAGTTTGTCAAAAGCACGATTCAATCCGTGCATTCTCCGGCGCTCTCTGGCGTTGGCCGCGACGCGCCGGTGCCTCTGTGGTCCACTGAGCTGTTTGGTGGTGTCCCTCTGGCCTCCAGATAGCTCGGTAGCGATGCCAATAGAATTATCTCGCATTTTATTTCCAGACGTCGAATTTTCTAGAGAAACATCCAGAATTGTGTGTCCATACTGACCTAAACCAACTCCCGCAATGGATGTGTAGGTGTGCAGAGGAGTGGATGGTGACCAGTTTCTAAAGTCGCTACGTCCAAGTCTGGGTTGATCAGAAAGTTCTTCAGCCAGTCGACCCCGACTGCTCCCCTCCGACCAATTAAGATGTTTAGCCTTGGAGCACATTGCCGGTGCAGAAAGGGCAAAAATAAATAGGTTACCTGTACGGATGAAAGCAGTAATGGCTTATTACAAGCCCCCCAAAAAATCCTTATCTAAGAAAATCCCCCAATGAAATAATTTTATCGCAACACATACAGGCTATGACCACACTTATAAAGTCTGTCCCCAGTCCTGAGTGAAGTTGTGTTGCCTCCCCACCTCAGGAGTTCCTTGCCTTTTAGTACCGCTGCCTCCCCCCTCCTCCGCCTAAAGACATCCTTTCTGCCAATAGCAAATGACAGACTCCCTGGGGAAAAGGAAGTTGACTTTTATAACTCTTTTACTAATACCGCACTGTCCAGGATTTTTTTCATTTAATGACTGCACATACTGCAGATCTGTAATGAATTGCACAAGGCCAGGATTAGAGCATGCTTTGACTTTTTTGCATAAGGACCATTTAAAGTAATGGAGGAAAGAAAAAACAATTAAAATAAGAAAAGTAAATACATCATTTGTGAATTATAATAATGAAATTGTGCTTGATTTGAAAGAAAGGAGCCAAAATTTTGAAGGCTTACAAATTATTACTGAAAGGTCACTTATTAAGGTATCCTCTACAGGCGGTAAAAAGTTTATTTAATTATTTGCTGTGGTAAAGTTAAAGTAAAGTTAAGTTAAACTGACTTCACCAATAACTGAAAATACGTAATTTATAACAAACACCATTAGGGGCATTATTGTACTGGAGGTTGTAATCAGCAATTCAATACATTGTACGTTCTCAAATAAACTGTAAAAATAGATAATCTCAAAGACGTTGTTGGGTAATAAAAAGAACAGGTGGAAAGTGGTGAGACACACCTGTCGCCGGGGAGAGCCCGGATGACAAATATTTTGACGTCTGACATTGCTATGAATCATTCATATCATGTTAGCATTAGAGGCCTAGAGTTAGGGGGAGAATAAACTTTAGGGATCCTTGACTATAAAGCAAGGTATTATGCATTAGATGTGGTCTAGGGCAATAGCTGTATGATCACTGCATTTATTTTCTTTAAAAAATAAATAAATAAATAAAATTAGAAAAAGAGTCGTCCTCGTTGACCAATTTGATCATGTCAACTGAATACTAAAACTTCTGAAGTCAACTGCGGGTGAGCAATGCGATGAATGAGAGGCTAACTTCAGCTCTGTCAGCTGGTGTCCCTTGGCACCCGCCGCACAGTAAGGCGCAGACTCTCACGTCTCCCATATGCTGCACCGTCGGATGGTTTAACTTTAACACTTTTTCTCTGTTTTGACATGTGACGAAGAGTTAATCGCTCACTGAAACAGCTCATGTACATTAATTAACGCCGTGCACTTGTGCATAATGTAGCCCATCGCTGAAGCGTATTGGAGTCGTTTAGGGGAGAAATAGCAGAAACCAAAAAAGTTTGTTTCAACAAACAAATGACTGAACGGTATTTTACCTCTAAATATGCTGAAGTGTGTGTGAGTGTGAGTGTCTGTGTATGTGTGCGCACGTGTGTGAAGAGGGGGAGAGGGGGTCCTACTGAGAAAAAGAGAGGATTGGACAAAGAGAGAGACAGGCGGTAGATGTTAAATGTTGGTAAGGAAATCAGCGTGACCTGCTATCCCGTCAGCGGGTTAATGAGCCTTGCTCGACTTGAATAAATGGGCACGCTCTTCAACCAGGGGTGCCCATTCATTTTTCTACATGAATATTTAATTTTCTCAACCCCACCACCGACGCAACAGCCTGTAGCCCTGCCGAATATGGAATGAGGATACCAAGGCACACTTCCCATCTGCTGTGGGGAGAGAGTGAGGGGTAGTGAGGGGGGCGTCGGAAGGTGTGAGGAGTATCAAAGGTCATCCAAAAGAGGCCCCCTTGGAACACACACACACACACACACACACACACACACACACACACATCAGTCCCTCAGGAGGACACCCTCTCTCGCCCAAATAAAAAGGCCATTTAATCCATTAAAAGACGACTTGGGTCGATTTGTGAACACACCGCCAATGCGGCCTTGGCAAACACCCAGGGAACTCTTATAATTAAGCACACCACAGCAAAAACTTAATGGCAAAAGGCTATCTGTATTTCCGGCAATTCTCCTGGAAAAGATGCATGAGGTATCCGCCGGCTCAGCCAGGCGCAAGTGCTCCATCAACCTCTGGCTAATATGATGGTGGAGAACAGGGACGATAGGTCCTTTCATCCGAGACCAGTGAAGCAACGCTAAATGATCCCCTCTCTAACCACGGGAGCGTGTGTGTTTTCCTTGCGCGGTTTAATTAAAGACCCGAAAAGATCGAATGCTTCCACTTTTCACACAATAGATAGTGTCAGAGAAACAGAGAACACGTCCGACTAGAGGGAAACATCCCTTGATGTCGACGGATAGTGCATGTAATTATTCAAATTCACCCGAAGCTACGGAGATGGCACCGGGGCGCAGAGGCTATGACTGTAAGTTTAATATGGGGTTTCCACAGCTGCAAATGAAGAAAATTAGTAGCCTCATTAGTTTTGACTGGGGAAGTAATATTCTTGTCGGAATAAGGGTTCATTAAATCTACGTTATCTGCAAGAGTAATTGATCAACTATTAGCCAGCTACTCTAACAATTTGCTCTTTGGAATAGCCCTGCAATTAACCTTACTGCGTCTGGCAGAGATTGCCACCAAATATACCACAAGCGGTTATTAACAGATCGACGCATGTCAACAATTAGGCTACATACAAGAAGCACATTCAACAGTAGGTAATATCTTGTGTGGACATTTCAAAGCAAATTTGTGTGGGTAAAAGAAAGCAAAAAGTCAGTCGAAATATATCAAAATAAACAAACTAATATGCGGACACCCTATAGGTAAATACAAAAGACGAGGCCTAATACGCACAGGTTGTCAACGTTATGGGATGATGATGTGATGGCATTTTATAATAGCCTACAGTAAAACGATGTTACAGCTGATAATGTTGCAATGTAGAAGAGTGTGTTCCGAAATAGATAAGGGCCTCAGCGACATATGGCCGGCGGGATGTTTCTGGCAGTCTCCGTGACCTTGGGCATGCGGGCAGAGACAGCAGACAGCTCGATGAGTGCCATCTTGCCAACGGTGCATAATAATCAGAACTAACTTGTAAACAAACAATAGCCTAACGCAATCAGGCAGGGGACACCTGTCGGCATCTTAAACAAAGAAGAATCGGAATTATCCATAAATGTCGTGATGATCTTGATTGGATTTAATGACCCATGGCATGGAGAACAATGGAGTGCTCGGAGGCTGAGATAAGAAATCGACCATAGGATGCGGAATTGCTAGTAGTATGAGCTGATGCCACCAGATGCCACTAACGTACCGCTTGAGGGTGCCAACACGTGGAAGTTTGGAAGGCACAGTATGCTGTAGATTTTATGTAATGCCATTATCGCCGGGATTCTGTTCTTCAATGTGTTGCAGTTTGATATACACGGTTTTGTTCATCATGCCAAGTGGTCCCTGAAGTAATCTTACCTTGACTGGATTCTCTCTGAAATCATTGTCGAAATGGCTTGATTTCGTTCGCCGAAATGGATGTTGTTTACATGACCTTGATTTACTTATGGCTCAAACTAACCCCCTTGAAGTTTAAAAAAAAAACAAAACAAAACAAAACAAAAAAAACAATCCGATACACAACACAAAACTTACTCTTTTATGTAGCCAGCATCCACACATACACAAAAATTGTGTACCAGTTGTCCATCACGACCGCGACCAACAGAGGGCAATGCTGCACTGTCTGCCTTTGGATTTCAAGGACTTGCAGACACTGAGTTTTTATTTTGACCTTTGTGACCTCTGTAATTAAGAGCACAGTAAACGAAAGTCCTGCAACAATGCTTTGGTTATCTGAAAAAAAATGTAATTACAACCTATTCAGTCACCTCAATGAAAGTGCTATTGTTACTCAGCCATATTCGTCTCTTGATCTGCATGCAGCAAAATTATCTATTGTCTTTATTTTCTGCACTTTCCTCCTCTGTTGGGTGACCTCTCCTTGCAAAGTCTGCCATGAAGGTGGAGTCAAGTGAGAAGCGTAATTAATTTTCATGTAAACACATAAAGAGAGAGGGAGCGAACATAACTGCTCCAACATGAGAGGATACATAGAGTTCAATTGTAAACACATAATGATGACTACATCACAGATGATTAAGATGTTGAGAATAAAAATGAAATAATTTAATCAGAAAGGATCACAGAGGCGATGGAGGCCTCAATTATGTGCAGTAATTTTTTAATTGACTATCGACAATTGCTCATCAACCTCTGTCATTGTAGATATCCTCAGGGAAATTATCAGAATGGAAAAGGAGAGTGACATTCACAGTGAAAATTAAAGCCGCTCATCCTTAATTATTTATTTATCATACAAGAATACATCCTAATCCAGAGTGTGATTACGAGGTTAGAGTCTTTCACCAAGTTCCTGTTGAACTGGAAATCGCTGTGTGATTCACTGCACATTTTCTTTCTCACCCATTAATGGCACATATGTGATAAATCACTTGCACTCAGTAAATGGGCCAAAGAAAGACAGCACAGACACAGGTTTTCTTTTTAAAATTATTTCTGAGGCCTCAGTGAGGCCTTCCACCTGACTTTAAGTTTCTGGAGTCTGGCCCCAGAGACCATTTCAGGATGCCTAGAGAATGAAATCCCCTTCTTAAGGTTTTGCCCCAAATTGTCTATGAGCAATTTCATGGACCCACACCATTTTATTTCACCTGTTCTTCTTTCTTTCTTCTATTCTGTTTTTTGTAAGTGTGTGTGTGTGTATCTGAAGCTGGTGGAGGGATGAGTGGCAGTCAGAGGGGTGCGTTTGGCATGAGCCTGAGCCTTGCTGTCAGGTAGGCGTGTGGAATGACACCGCTTGCGCCGAGTGCAATTTCCTGCACCTGTTTGCTAATTGTGCCCATGCTGCCATGGCGCCTTGCATAATCTCGCCCCGAGCGACGCGACGAGACGAGACGAGACGAAAGGAGAGGCGCGGTGAAGAGGACATGACCGTGCAAGCAGGCAGCTGTGCAAGGGGGCAGAAATGCTTGTGGACGTCGCTCAGTGTGTATGTGTGTCTGTGTGTGTGTGTGTGTGTGTGTGTTTGCGCTCATGTCTGTGAGTTTGTGAGTCGGGTGATTTGAGCTTTGTGTGTAAGCGATGGGTGGTGCATTGTGTGTGTGTGTGTATATGTGTGTCTTTGTGTGTGTGTATGTGAATAGTGGGTGGTGCTGGGGGTGTGGAGGAATGAGCCCGCGGAGGAGCATGAGCTGATATGATGTTCTGATCATTTAGCGATTTCCATCGCCCGATTTGGCAGAAGTGCTGGGGAGGGAGGGCTAAGTGGATCAAAAGGGACTAGTTAGCGCCCCCCTGTGTGCTATGCCTGGTCTAATTCCTCTCCACCCTTCCCCAACCTTGGTCCTCACACCCCCACCCCCTCCCCTTGGCCCTAAATTGTTGTGGATATTTCTGTTACACTGGTGCTGGTACTCCAGCCCTTTCAGCACACCTTACCCTCAGTGCTTTTGGGGATGTGCTTCCCTGATTTTTAAAGAGGTCCTGTGAAGGGCAGTGATACATCTCTCACGCTTTTTTTTGTCTAAATCACGACTTCTCTCTGTTTCTCATCTCTCATCCTCTCTCTCTCTTTGTGACACACACACACCTCCTCTCTTTTACTCCCATCGTTTTTCTTCCTCCCTTTCCTTCTCTCACCTCATTCTCACTTGCCTCCACTTTCTTTCTCTCTTTCCCTCTCTTTCTCCCTCTTTTTAGTGCCACTGTTTCCTCTCCTCTCTCCCTCTCTCTTTCTCTCTTTCTTTTGCTCACCTCCTCTCTCTTCTCTCTGAATATACATTCTGTCTCGCTCCATGCTAATTCCCCTCACAGTATATTTCTAATACCTCGCTGACACGCACATGAACGCACACACACACAGACACACACACACACAAACCTTCCACTCTATGAAAGATGCCACTGCCTAGCTGGACATGCATCACTTTGCATCACACTCGCCTCACTCTCTGCTGTTCATCTTTGTCATCATCTGATGAATTTGTGTTTAGCATAGCAATGATAACAGGCAATCATAGTGGGGTTGTGTTACTACACAGTGACCACTCATCCTGTTCTACACATTAGTGTGGGAAAACATAGTTTGATGGACTAGCATTCCATTCTATTCAACAACTGCGCTTATTAGACAGACAGGCCTACAGGCAGACATGTAAAGAAGTTTCTATACAGGATACTATAGATGCTATAGAAGTCGGGCACATTGACCAACAGGTAAATGACAGGTAAAGAAATGAATGTACAAACAAATACATTGACCTGCTATAGGCAGCATAGCTTTTTCTGCTCATGGTCGTCGTCATGCCTTTGAAGCACCCCAAATTTAATGCAGAGTATGAACACTTTCATCCAGACGGCTTTGGGACACGCACGTTTCAAAGGTTCTCGAAGCTGTATCGATTTCAATTATGGCACCGCTGGCTTGAGGTTCTGTTGTGAGACAGGAGAGATACAATCTGACACAAGGACATGCTCATTGTGCTCCTCAGATGTCTTATTTTAAACAATTTCAATTTAACGAACCATAACATCATGTATAAGTGCTCATGACCTTTGCAGGATGCATGCAGAGACAGTCGGTGTGTATGAGATTGGGCCTGGTGCTTCAGACAATGATGTAAAGCCAGTGCCATTTCAGGGTTGGGAGAAAAAAAAAAAAAAAACGGTTACAACTCTGTTGCATAGAGGCCAGCACTTTTTTTGTTGCAGTTGCCAGCTATTTCCCCATCTTCTTTTACAACATAATTTATACTCTTTTGGGTACCGTCTGCATCTGTTGAGCCGTAATAAGATTGCACAGCCAAGGCTTTTGAATAGAAGCCAATTGTTTACCTTCATCTCGCTTTGCAAAGAGAACTAAAATTTCCCTAGGTGTGGTGCTGATTGCTTGTTATGCAAACATGCAAACCCATAGAGAGAGAGAAAGAGAGAGAGAGAGAGAGAAAATAACTCATACGGACTGGTTCAGGGGAACTGTGTGTGTGTGTGTACATGTATATGCACGTGCATCCAGGTGTCTGCACGTGTCTGTTCTCCACGGATGTCGAAAGTACAGTCTGCAAATGTTCTGTTCTGGAGAAAGTTTTTCCTCCCCTTTCTCTCATACAGTCGCCACACCTTGGACTCCTGCTGCCAGAATCTTGCCCACAAGGGTATCTCACAGCAGGCCACAGGGTGACGAGACGACAGGCGGGTAGCCTGGAGTTTGGCACGGTGCAGACACAGGCGCAGACGCAGACACAAATACACACACACACACACACACACACACACACACACACACACACACACTCACACTCTCTGTCTCTCTTTCTTTTTTCACACACACATGCTTGTACACACACTCACTCACACACCCACACACACAAACACACACTCTCCGTCTCTCTTTCTTTCTTCACACACATATGCTTGCACACACACACACACATCTCTACCATCACCTTTAAAATGTATGAGAGCTCCCTGGTGGTTGCTGTGCCAGCCTGCATGACTAATGCTGACTTACAGTCACCCTGTCTGTGCTCCCGCATTCACCCACTTTTGAATTAATTGGCTGCCATCTTCGTCACACAGACATGCATGCATACCATACGCACGCACAGACGATTCCTAAAATCTTTTAGAAAAGCAGAGTTATGTTTTCTTTTTTTTTTTTGTAAAGAAGGGTGTTTAAGAAGTCAAAATAATGAAGTGGCCTACGGGGGAGCACTGGTTAACTAGTGCTGTCCAAGTGATTGGATATGCTTCTCATGCTGGGTGAACCTCTCAGAGGCTTTTTTTGAGGGGGGGGAGGGGGGTGGTGACATGTCTTTTATGCAAAACTCAATTTTACGCTCGACTTGTGTTACACTGTGCCACTGAGACGTCGTGGTGCGGCGCGCCGACAGTCGCCGAATGGCAAGAGAGGCCCCGGCGTGTGTTGGTGGCTCATCCCTCCCTCCGCGCTGTAAAAGAGCAGCTTCTTCTCAGTCGGAAACTGGAGGGCCAGTCTGGTTGAGTGGACTTGTTAAGAGTCTTTAAAAAAAGAGCAAACATATTTAACATTTTCTGCGCATCGTGTGCTCCTTAGTAACACTTCTCCATAGGCTTTAACAGGAGAGAATTACAGTGACATAACTGCCCAATCTTCTGTGTCTGTACATTTTTTTTTAAGCTAACTCTGAACTCTAGACTGCATTGGTGTCTGACCACTGGAAAGGGGACAAAATGTGCTATATAGGAAGCCATGTGTTTTTCTGAATGCTTAAACACTAACAGTGATTGTTTTGGCACGATTTCTGAAACTATTAACACTTGAAACCAATCTATTTGCAAAGTCTGCCAAACTAAAAGCCCAATCACCGTTTTACTCAGTTTGAAATTTTATGACACAATTCTTGTTAAACTGTAAACACAACTCAGTGCATAAGACTGAGTATGCAATGTTATTACACACAAAAAACATACACTTCTGTGTCTTCTACTCACATTATTCTGAGAATTGCCTTCCTACATTGACACATACCAAAGCACTTTTTGATAATTACTTCACTTGACATTCAGGCCTTTAGCACTGCAAAAAAGGCAGGTAAGGATTTGTCTGGATTACAGTTTTGGACAATATTGGACAGAGAGTAAAAGAGGTGTAAGAATTAGAGGAGCAGAAGAGGAAGAGAAAAGGAAGAAAGGGACAAGAAAGGGTTGAGATCAAGTATAAAAATCTCTATGAAAACAGTTAAAAAAACAAACAAAAAAACAAAACAAAGTTATGTTGCACTTTTGACCCCCTCTCTCTTATATACCATAGGCCTATATTGAAATACATGTAAACTTCCACGATTTGCACATTAGGATACCTGTGCAAATGATACTAAGCTACATGTATTACAAAATTACAAGCTACTGAAAACTGACATGCCTGACATGTTTTCCTTTTTTTTACTGTCAGTGTGCAGTTGGTGCTTTGTGTGCTTATTAATTTTATGGGTTGTTTGTATGGTTGTGTACAAAAATTGTTTAGCAAAAAGTGCTCTTGCAAAGAGTGCAAATATGTACTTTTGCAAGTAATTTATGATGTTTTGATGGTTGGAAGGTTTTGTGATGTGTGTAGAGTTTAGCAAAAATAGCCAATAGTTTCAAAAATTGTGTCTAAGCAAAAAACAAACCTGCAACAAAAGAGCCAGAGTAATGACGCACTCTTCTTCTCCATCACACACACACTCAGACACATTCTCTCTCTCTCTCTCTCTCTCTCACACACACACACACACACACACACACTCATTCATTAGAATGGATTGTTACTGACAGGTACAACATGACATCAAACAGAGTGCCATTCAGAAACAGACCTACGAAATGTCATCGTGTTTTAAAGGGAATCCATTCAAAAGAGACTCAAAGTGTTTTGACTCTGCTTTGCATATGCACAGGAGAAAGCATTTTTTCAACCGTGATTGTAAGCCTGGCATTCAAATCTACACCATCCTCTGAAGTGAAAGAGAGACAGAAAGGGAGAGTGAAAGATGGAAGGGAGAGAGAGAGAGAGAGAGAGAGAGAAAGAGGATTTGCATGTGTCTAAACCACAGGTAATGTTAAGAGAGTCTGAGGGATGTGAGAGCAATTACTCCAGAGATCGGGTTTCTGCTTCCACCTTTTTCCAGGTGTGCATGTGTCTGTCAACGAACTTTTAATAGCTGTGTGCAACCTGTCAACAAGGTGTTGGTATTTAGACACAAATCTGAAACGACTTAAGATGAGTTTTTTTTTCTTTTCCTTTCTGTCTCCTCTTTCACTTTCGTACCAAAAGCAGGCGTGGGGTATGGCATCCATCAAGATTGGAAACTCTGACTCAAAGCCTGTGTGTGTGCTGTTGTGTGTGTGTGTGTGTGTGTGTGTGTGTTTTTTGTTTGTGTGTGTGTGCGTCACAGAAATGTCAGCAACTTAAACCATTTCCTGTGCTCTCTGTGAGCCACGTCCTGACTCCCTAGCCCGATATATTGTGATCGAAACGTCCTAACCTCAACTAATAATTGTATGATGAAGGGAGCTTAAAAGATTTAGCTGTTCAAAGACTGACAAAAAAATACACACACCACCACTCCCCCCCCAAAAAAAGAAAAGTGCGCTGTGTGAGACAAAGAAGCTTGACGGCTAACTGTGAGATGCAGTTGCCATAGTTTCCCCATTAGTTATGAGGACCGGCACTTTGTTTGTGAAGCGGCGAGACAAGCTGCAGCATTCCCTGTGATTCAGCTGATTGCTACCCTCTCTCTCTCTCTACCTCTCTCTCTCTCTCTCTACCTCTCTCTCTCGCTCTTTCTCTCTACAGGGACTTTTCACAGAGGAAAGGCGCTGTTGAACGTGACAAAATGATTCATGTAGAGAGAGTTCTAAATTAAAGGTGCTTATGAATCATTTACCCCAGTCCTTCCTCTTGTCCTCAGCAGTAGTTTTTGGAGAAAAATTAGTGGTGACTTATTGTTGTTGTTCTTGTTGTCATCATTATATCTGAGGTGAGAACGACTGTGATGGTGCAACTTCCTTATGAAAGTGTTTAATTGTGTTTGTTTCTTATAATGAACTTTTTTTTTTTTTGATGGGGTAGGAGTGGATGGGTGACTGAAAATGGTACCCAGATCTTGGACAATATCAAGCATTCAGAGCACAGCATCTGCAATAGTATCCCATTTGAAAATGCTTTCCTGGACTGTATACGTTAGTATCCTTGATTTTTAGTTACCACTGAAGCTGAAGGTTATTGAAATTTTAAAGGCACCACAAAATGAAAATTGACATCAGTGTTATTGCCTAAGTGGAAGAATGGCTACTGTCAGCACTTATAGGAGCCATTTATTGAATCTGATTCCATTTTAAATGACATATCCTTAAAGTTACAGTGGGCAGAATAAAGACTGCAAACATATTGTATGCTCTTACACTGTTGTCTGTGAATACTAACATTCCAACCATTTACCGTAGTGATTGAATTTCTAATTGATTAAGCTTGAAGACTGATGCTAATCTTTGTTCTGTTGCTGAGCCACACACCAGGGCATTATTCTAGGTTGCAGCTAATGAATACTGTATTATGAAGTTCATTCATTTTCTTCCCTTTCACTGGTAGTGTTTTTCTCAGAAAGATACAGCACTAGGACAAGAGTGGAAAGGAGGGAACTATGTTTCCACTAAATTTCCCTCCTTCTGTTTAACAGCTTTTTTTATTGAGGTCACCAACCATAGTGGCTGTTTTGTGTGTGCGGACACATCATTGTTCTATACACAATGATATCAGTACAGTGCGATTGGCTGAACACACTCTTGGGCTTGTGTCAGAGAAAACAGCAAAACAGGTGATTAAGTCGTTTAATTTTAGATTTAGCAATGAATGGCGCACGTGTGTGTTTGTGTGTGTGCCACAGTCAATTTACTCTGACTTGCTTGGGTCTTTTGGAGGAAAACAACAATTGTGGAGGAAAACAAGCTCTTACAAGTCACATGGCCTTCCTATTGACATAGCTCAAACTTTATAGGCTCTATAATTAACACTGGCCATTTTCCTACATACTGAGCCCTCTGTGCTTCGGGTACAGTGAGATGGAGAGATCGAGGGTTTGACATTTCTCAAATTGCCTCTGATTGATCCTCCCTTCTTTCCCACAGGAAGAATGAGATGAAAAGGGATAGGTGGATTTCTTTCCACCTGAAAAAATGTTCACCATCAGTCTATTGCCTCAGTCATGTGACTCAAAAGCACTACACAGTAAACATCCCTATAGAATGTTCTCATAGGCTGTGACAACTGGTTAGTTTTATTCAAATCTTTTTTTTCCCCACAGTTTTTAACAAGCCACTCAGACTGTTAAGCCAGTTTGCTCTTGGCCTTTGAAACTCTTAGGAGGTGTTACTGTCTATCAACAAGCCTGGAGGACATGATAGATGAGTTGAAAAACCCCACCCTGACACCAGTGCAATTTAATAATATTGCCTGGCAATTAGTACAGTAACCTTCCACTTTTAAAACACTAAATTGCACGTTCTCCATCAATTTGCACTCCACTGGTTCACTCCCAGTATTAAAAACAAGCATGGCCTAAGCCCAGCCTTCCTAATTTGTGCTTGTGGGTCTATTTGGTGGTTTTTAACAGCACCTCACTGACCCATTAGGCATCTAAATGGATGTGGACAGACAAACTGGAGGCCCAAGCTCATTAAAATGGCACGTAAGAAGAGAAAGCTGCTAATAAGGTGATGAAGTTGGCACAGAAAAATAGCCCCTCTCCTAATGAGATACCTCTGAAGATGATTCCAGAAGCATATGTATGTGTGTGCGTATGGGTGGGTTTGTGGGTTAGGGTGTGGGTGTTCGGCGAGAGTCTGGTGGTCGCCCTGCAGAAACAAGGCTAAAAAGCCAGCAGAGGGTATCCACACACCCACTCACACATTTGTACCTCACTCATCCCAAACACGCAACACACTTCAGATTGTGGTTGCTGAGCATGTTGATGGCAGCCAAGCTTTTCCTCCACTTTGAGAAGTACACATATTTATTTACTTGTCAGTGAGCACACATGTGTTGATTGGTGAGCACTCAGCTGTGGTGTTTGGTATTTATGTGCTGTCTTCATACTGTATTTATGCACCCCCCCCACCCCAGAAATGCACCTTTCCAACACCCCCACCCTTACCACCTCCTTTGTTGTTCCTGTTTTTAGCTTCTGCTCCTACAAAAAGCACGGTTTGTGGTCATGACACACACACACACACACACACACGCACACACATACACACATACTCACACACACACCACTCCCATAATGCTTTGTCTCTTCAATAAAAGATGCAACAGCTGCTTCTCAGGGAATGAATTCTAAATGAGGCCAGAAGTTGCATGCTCTTGCCAGCCCCGTCCCCTCCCCTCCCCTCCCCTGTACCCCCAAAAGAGTGACCTGTAGTGAGGAGTCAGCCGTGTTGACAGGACTCTCCCACATGAAAGCAGCCAGAGGGCTCCAAGGCCTCTGAACAATACAATGACAGACACAGAGGCAGAGAGAGGCAGTGAGAGTGTGTGTGAGTAAGAGAAGGAATAGTACTACAACTTTTCCCTGCCCCCATAGGGTGGCCATATTTGGGTTTTGAAAAAGAAGACAACGTTTGTGGCAGGATTGGAGCCAGTGGTAGCAGACATAGCACAATTTTGTGCCACCATAGCAGTGTGAATGGAGAAACCATGACTTGTGTATTCTCCCACAAATTCTGATCAGGACGAAAACAGTATTTTTCTCCCGAGTGCACTGGTGAATTTACATTTGTGTACGTTCAGTCACCATATCCTACTGCAGACTGGTGCTGTAGGTAATCATTGGCTCTGTGTGTTGTCTAATGATTATATCTGGTAGACTGACCATTGAAGAATGACTATACTCGACTGGGCAAGGAGGCAATCCTAATGGCAGACCTAATGTGAAACGTCAGTGCAATGGAAATATGCTGAATTCAATCCTGGACATTTTTTGTCAATTTAAAAATTTCAACTGAACTCACCGGCCACACCCAGGTAAAAAGATGCCATTTGGTCACCTTACCCCATCAGTTCCCCTTTGCACTGTCATTAAGACATATAGTGGAGAGACAGACAGCGGGAGACAGAGGGAGCAAGGGAGAAATGGAGGAAGGGAAAAACTCAGGGAAAGTCAGAGTGATGGCACTGAAGGACAGGGTGAGTGCTGGAGGGCTTAAGCCTAATTTATGGTTTTGCATCACCTCATCATTGTCTGTCCGTTGGAGTCTGCCACTCCACCTAGAGTTTTGGAAGCAAGTTCTGAGTGACGCACAATTGAAAATGGCTCATAATGACGTAGAGAAAATAGCATAGCTACAGTGCTGCCTCTACGCAGGACTATGAATCAATCTTTAAAGGGAGAGAAAAAGAAGATGATTTTGAGAGAGGGAGAAAAAGAATAAAGAGAGGGACAACGAGAAAGAGGGGGTGGGATGAGAGGTTATCAAACAGTGTCTAAATGCTAATTACTGTCGTAATGAAGATTTTCAAAGTGATTCTGTCAACGCCTAGGCATGTTGCACCAAATGTTTTGTGTGGTTGTCAAACTCATTCTGGCACTAATGCCATGTGAAAGGGCTAGTGTCCCCTGGCAACAAAACAGTATGAGGGTGAGAGATGGCTGAGAGAAATATCCTCTCAGGCAAATGGTCCTGGCCGTACACAAACAAATAGATTTTTATTTCGGTGATTACATATTCAAACACATGGTGGCCATCACTTGCACGTTGGAGCCAAGAGAAAATTTGGACAGGCGTAGGAGAGAGAGAAAGAAAGAGTAGATTTATTTTTTTAAGTGGAGCGCTACCGCCTCTCTCTCTCTCTCTTCAGTAGAGGCTAAGATGAAATGGGTGTCAAGGATTTGACAGACAAAGTGGGTGTGTTGACAGACAACAAAAGATTGACGTGGGATGAGATTTGGCCCAAACTGCCGTTTTGACAGGGCCTGAATGTCCGGCAGCGTCCTTTTTCTTCCGGCTATCGCTGAGATACACATGCCGTTTCCACGCCGTTAGAGCCATTTCGTTGTGAGATGTAATCAAAATGACAAACAATCAAAGTTTCAGCTGCTGTCCAGAAAAGGGGCAGCGGGGTGATTTCAAAAAGCCACCCAGTTTCATCTCCCACCGTCTGTGTGAGGAGGGAGAAACCCATTGATTCCACTTAATCCTCATAGAATCAACTGTTATGTCTGGCGCAAAGCTGTCTTGGTGGAGGAAGGAAAAGTCTGTTTCATTGGCTCTAGTTTCATGATGAAGCAGTCTGTACTTTGGAGACCAGCAGCATAAATATCCCTGCAACCAAAATATGCAGAGATAGGCCTATCCGTTCATGTAAGCTTAATGCAAATAGATTGAAAAGGTTACATTATTAACCAGACACATGTTAACACAGTGGTACCATGTAGCTTTGTGTGTCTTTCATGCTGCCCTTGTTTCCTTAGAGTGGATTGATTTTCTAAAAATATAATTTCAATCCACAGATTTTTCCATCTTTGTTTCCTTGACAACATGTCCAAACAAAGAATGGTTTCCCAGACAACAGACCTGAAAAACAAGTATCGGGGCTCAGCTATGAGGAGATTGGAATGGCCTCTCTATCTCACAGAATCCTCAAAACATCAAGCCGTTACCTGGACTCCCACAACATCCAGTGGAAAAATTATTCTTGTGAAATAAAGGTATTTTGTTAGGCAGAGAGAGAACTGGACAGGTCACTGAGAATGAAAAACCTTATCATCTATTAATTACAATGCTTTTAAAAGATGTTTTCAAAATTCTAATTCTAATTCTGAACTGCTTTGAATATTTGTTCCGTGAGACACATGACAAAGGACCAGTGCGACGAAACAGGCCAGAAACATAAATAATCAGAACAGAACAGTCATGCCAATAAAGCACATTGAATAAATAAGAATGGGCACTTTGAAAATGGTGGCACTGGTGAAGATAACAAATCCAACATTTGACACCAAGGCCGCAATCGCCCGCCCCGCCTCCCCCCCGCCCCCAAATTTTGAGGAACGGGTTACATTTAGACACTTAAATCTTTCAGACATGTATCATGCTGGAGTGTCACGACATCTCTATCTCCTGATGTATTCAGGCAATTCAGGGAGTCGCACCTCCTCACAGGGGGGCTAGTGTGTGTGTGTGTGTGTGTGAGAGAGAGAGTTGGCAGACTAAATCGACTCCAATACTGTGATTAGAGAACCCCGTCTTCAATCCTTGAGCCCAAGTAAAGCGCTCTCTTCTCTCTTCCCCGGGATTATGTTCTGCAAACCACTGTTGACCATGCATCACAGGAGCCAACATACCACACAGACGCTACACAGATCAACCTGCTCTTTCTTCTCTTTCTTTCTCTTTTTTCCTTCATCTCTTCCTCTATTTCTCGCTGTTTTTCCCCTCTGGTGACGATGAGTGTCTCCATCAAAGGGTGCTCATTGTACTGTAACAGTAGCTATCAAAGCAACCCTGTCACAGTGGCTGCCTCGGAAGGAAATGGCCATTTGCTTGTGATTGTGTCTGTTGTTTGCAATTTAGATGCCACCCCTGAGCTGGGGGCATTTCGGCAGAGAGTAGTAATCCAGGGTGCTGCAGAGGATTCTGGGAGGGCGAGAGCCCAGTAGGCCAGATGTAATCCATTGTATGCAGGTGCGCTGCAAAAAACTGAAAATCTTTCCTAGTGCAATTCTCCAGGTTTCAGAATATTTATTTGAATACTTATCGTTTTTTAAAGATTCATTTTCTTATTGAGGCTGAATTATTTGGCTTGTTTCTTGGTCTTTGGTCTTGAATTGTCTTACTTAGATAATACAACTAATTTGGAGGTCTGTCACTGGAACAAATCTGTGGCACCTGAAAATGACTTTAACATGTGAATGCAAGCAGCAATATGGGGGCCAAGCAATAATTGGACAGTGTTGCCATAGACCAACGGTTTTCAAAATGGCCATAAGGGGGCGCTAGGGGGGTGCAGCAAGTTGGAAGAAAAAGTTAAAGCAAATAAATAATTTAATAAATAAAACTGTAAAATTATTTGAATGTGTTATGGCCAAGAATGTGGCCGAGAAAGTATGAGCTAGCATTTATAAAGTATGGATTTGCAGTCAAGCATAACAATGGATACTAGTAGCCTAAATGTGTTTCTCTGCTTTTAAGTCCGCTCAAACAATTGCTTAAAAACATCAAACTCCAACACCATTTGAATGAAAAACATCTGGTGGAGGCCAAAAAGGCAGTAGACTATTTTAAACAAAAGGAAGAATATTTGACCACTCAGTAGGCAACATTTCTGCAGCAAGCCACAAAACCCCTGTGAGAGCACTGAGGGCATCTTTTTCCTTCTCAACACACTTTCTATATAGAAGGCCTTAGGTGGAATCTAGTGGTATATGAGGGGCGTTGTCATGGAAAAGTTTGGGAACCCCTGCAATAGACACATCATGTTTTTCTGGTCAATGCCAATGTGACAAATGCTCTCACTATGTTTTGTGGCAATCTGTCACAGCTTTTGCCTGATATACCCCACACAATGTTTTGTGACTGCCTTAAACTTGGAGTTGTTGTATTGCATTAAAGGTTCCATGCATCAAAATGGCAATAGGTAGCTTTTATGAGACTTGGTCTGAACATTACATGTGCCAACTTTCATGATGAATGGACAAAATGCGTGGTCTGAAAACCTGAGCGTTCTTGAGAAAATCCAATATGTAATTTCGAAGACAATGACAGCACAAATGTCCATGGGTCTTGGGGGTTCTCCCCAATAGCCTATGACTAGGAAGTATACTTGTCTGTGCAAAAGCTTCAACAGTTATTTGCAAAATGCAAGATGAAGCAAAATCTTTCTAGGTCCTCACGTACGTAACCTTCATGTCATTTGGTTGGAAAGACTAAATTTGTGATGCGTGAAAATTAGTTTCACTTTCAATAAAATTCAGTATGTTGGAAAATAATTTCTGGAAATTGGGCATATGGTTCAAATGGACCTGATACCAGATATAACATAGTTTGTGAAACTCTGAAACACTGGAAGAAATTGTGCTAGGATTACTTTGAGGCTTCAAAACAGTATAGTATAGTATAGTATAGTATTTGATCTACGTGGTTAGATGTAATGACAGTGGTGCACTAAGGTAAGCAACACAATACAAATCAGAGACTAAGCAGCACAGTGTTGGGTCAGAAACTGGATGAGGGACTACTTGGGCTGACTTGAATTTAGCATCATTGTCCTAGATTCAAGCAGATTTGGTTAGTTTCTAGACTAGATATAAAAAATAAGAAAATTAATCTATTTTTTTTTTGCTTAAATATCTCACCATGAATACTTAAAACAAGCAATATTTTCTTAAATCAATACTTCTCTTTCTCAGTATTTCTTCTTGTTTCAAGAAATCTTAGTAAGTGCAATGTTCTTGCTCCACTAGCAGACAATTTTGCTTGAAATAGGAAAATTTCCCCAAAAAGTGTTTTGAAAAGGCATTTTTTGCAGTGTAATGGCAATGCTT
This sequence comes from Tenualosa thibaudeaui, assembly GCA_027481765.1. NCBI lineage: Eukaryota > Metazoa > Chordata > Actinopteri > Clupeiformes > Clupeidae > Tenualosa > Tenualosa thibaudeaui. Next base: position 8,019,830 of record JAIFZK010000004.1, on the reverse strand, counting down.
TTTGGAAACGTGTTTGTGAACTCATTTGTAGTTCTAAGCCAATATTGTGCAATGCAAGGCCATGAAAAAAACAAAACATCAAACAAAAAAACAACTGCTCTACGTCGAGGGGCCTGACTGACAGGGTCCTATTCATTGATTGCCATGAAGCACATCAATTTTTAATCAGCAGACTGGTTTGAATATCAAGGAAAAATGATCACAGGTGAAAGAGTGAAAGGTAAGAATGCTTTTTTTGATTGCCTCTGGTTTTGTGTTTCATGGCGGTGGCTTGAGAACGCAAACTCTATCAGGGCCTCAGCTGCCAAAACCAAGCAGAACCTGATGGTGGTTGGCAGTTGGCTCGCACAGTTAAAGTCTGGCCTGGGATACATGAGATATGCTGCTCATATATATGTCGAGTCAGTCTATTGTCAGGATTTTTTTGTCTTTGAAAAGACAAAGCAGAGGGTCTCAGAGTTTTCACCTTTGCATATCATCCCACCACTGGACAATAAACACTTCACAAATTAACTTAAATGAAACTAATATTTAATATGAATGTCTTTAATAATGAATCAGCTCTTCTATTAATAAACAAATAGGTTGCCATGGAGTAATTCAAGGATGTTGGGCTAAGGACTGTGTCACTGCATTGTTGGCGTCCCACTGCAGGGCAGCATCAGAATGAATTAACACAGACACGAGCCTGCGATGGGAGAGAGAGAAAGAGGGAGGGAAGGAGAGTGAGAGGGATATAGAATTTTTTTTTTTAAACAAAACCATCCCCCATACTCTCACGAAAAACAAAATGCATCCATGCATAGCAAGGCTGAAGGGGCTGTTTTTTAATACAGCTGATCCATATTTAATGTTACCCAAGGTATGTTCATATTGATGTGAACATTTGGAGCTACATCAGTGCCTGTTAAGGTTTACATTTTACTGAGCAGGAGTGTTGTTTCAAAGCGGCAATACATTTTTTTTTTTTTTTTACAAAAACACATATTGTACTCCCTGCAGTTTCATAGGCTGTGCAAGAACACAAAAATTCACCCCAACATAAAATTCATTCTTCATTGACTATAATAGCACAGAGAGTAGGCCCAAAAGTCCAAGTGTGCACAAATACCTTGGAACAACTGAGTACCAAATTTGTTAACCGACTCGTAAAAAGACTATAAAGTGTAAGGACTTACTATAAAGACTTTGGATATTATTGTATATCTTTTTTAGAGAGGCAGTTTGGTAAACCTTTTACCTTGTCTGAGAAATGGTTATTGAATCAGCAAATGTGCTAAAAAGTGCTTCATCACGACACGGTGCATTGACAACACATTGAGAATAGATGAAGTGTCACCTCTCCCCAATTTGAAACAATGTGACGGTGTCCACGGAAATTAAACATGGTCTTAAATAAGACAGATTCCACCCCTCACTTTCTTTTTCAGATGGGAGCTGATGTGTGCAATCCCGAGACCCACCCCACCTACCCACCTCCACCGCTCACCATCCCCCCACACTAGCAGCAGGGGTCTCTGATGTCTTCCTCCAGGCATGCGGGTGGCACTGAAAGATTGCCCAGATAGGAGTGAGGGAGTGAGAGAGAGACAGAGAGAGAGCAGGGGGAGCCCTCCTAACGTCTCAGTCTATCGGTAGCTGTGCTAGTTGGCTGGACGCACATCTCCCATGCATCTCTTGATGCCACTCTGTGTGTGTGTGTGTGAGAGAGAGAGAACTTGAGATGAGAATAAATGGTAGGTGTCAGTCCCGCAGGGTAAAGCTGGTCATCTGTAAAAGAAAAGATGTATGACCACATAAGGATGGGTAATTCTAGCTCTTCACCTGAGGGAGAAGAAAGAACAGGAGGAGGAGGACGAAGAGGAGAAGGTGAAGAGGGAGGCTGCGATGACTCAGCTGACACTGTCCTCGATGGCCTCCAACAAAGCAGCCAAAAAACTTTCTCTCCTTCTCTTTTATTTTGTTATGTCGGCTGGTGCTTTGCTGGGCTTTGTGGTGAGCAATGTGGCACATTACAGCTGGGAGAGTGTTCACACATGGCTGAGTTTTTACATTCACAGAGCTGCAACAAATTAAAGGGCTGCATCCCTCCCTCCCAACCACCCTCCCCTGCATCCCAGTGTGGTGTGTTAGCGCACTAGAAAATAGCAAATAACCTGCAATACAACCTGCTTTTAAGAATGCACTCAGGTTTGAGTGTTTGCGAACAGATAAACTGCCATTACCAGCTTTAAAGCTTTCATTGCCTTGCTCCCATTCCCAAAACTGCTACGATATTTTTTTGTCCTCTGTTATTGAAGTACTTGTCTCTGATCAAATAAGGTTTGTGTCTGTTTGAGTGTTGGAAACTGAGCAAACAGCATATTGACTATTGTCTTTTTAAAGAAAACTGCCTTGCCTGTCTCACTGAACCTTGTCAAGGTCAAACTCTTCCTGGCATGGGGCTTGCCTTTAAAGAAGGGCGAGAGGCGAGCGTGGCGTTTCGTTGGATGCAACTCTCCAAATTTGTTTTAATGAGGGATTGATTTCTAGTCCGTCAGCCTGGCCCATGCAGGGGCGGGGGGTGTGAATGGGAAAGAGGAGCCTTTCTAGATGTGCCAGTCCAGGGATAGGGGGAACAACACAGATGATTACCCGCCATGCACAAACCTTGCCGGAATGGGTGAATGATGAAATCAAATGCAAAAAAGACAGAGAGAGAGAGAGAGAGAGAGAGAGAGAGAGAGAGAAAGAACTTGCTACCGGGGGTTAATGAGCTTGAATGGGGAGGAATTTTAAAATAGGCATCTTATTTCTTCTGTCTGCAGCCTCCACAATACCACAGAGACAGACAAAAGCAGACAGATGAATGCAAAAATGAAATGATTGATAATTGATAAAATATATGCAAGAAGGGAAAGCAAACCTTTTCAAGAGGAGCAAAAACCATTCCAGCGATCCATCTACTGTGGCAGCATATTAAGAATTGATACACATCACTTGGAAACATGTTTGAATTATGGGGGAATGAAGCATGAAATATTTTAGCATATCTATAAGCACAGAAGCGTATAAGATGAAGTGATACTCATCTCAGGCACGGCAACAGGATATTTTGCAGAAGGAGAAGAGTAAAAATACTTGATTAAACAAACAGAGAAAATTTACTGGAGCAGTGACAGTTAAAAATGACTGTTTATTTGTTGTTTCTTTCGACCCATGATAAAAATCTGTTCGTAATTCCAATGTACACCACAACAGAGAAATTCATCTGGAAAGAAAATATTTGTCACTATGTATAAAGGATATTCATGGCCTCTCCACCCCACAATAATAATTCATACACCCAAGTCAGATGTTTCTAAATAGGTTAATGAAATCTCAAACTTTATCCAGTGAGAAAAGATCTTATTGATTCTGGGGAGGGGACAAGAGAGGAGAAAAATTCAATAATGCCACGGTGATCATATTTATCATTCCGGTGTGTGTGTGGTTTAATATCACAAGTTTCGCACAAGCACATTTCACAACCTTTTGGTTTGTCAAAACATGATTTTTAAAATGCCCTCCGTCTGAATAAACAAGAAAATAATGTTTCAAAGTCACTGGCAGCACAACAACACCGATAGGAAATAAAGTTTGTGAGAGTTTTGCCAACTACTGGCAGAGAAAGCAAAGCAGATAAGGGGGGAAGCAGGGAACAGACTTATCAGATTGATCCTGCTTGCTTATTTTCTGCCACATATCAATACTGCTAAACCCAATAAAAGCACTCTGTCTTTGCCAATCCTTGGCTTGTATTAAATATTGATAATCAATGCACAGGCGACTGATGATGCATATGTGTTTAGAAAATTCACCGCCTTTATAGTGCAGAGACTATTTATGTGTATATGTAGCCTACTGTCTGAGTCTCTGAATGCGCATTCTGTTAGAGAAAACACAATATGAAACAATTCAAGGAATTCTACCCTGATGACAGGATAAGTGGAAGCAATGTGAGATGACGACACTTAATTTGGATAAAAGAACACAGGTGCAGTGAACAAATGCCAACCTGATTGGTTGACTTCAACGAGATGAACTACTGCACAGAGTTATAGCACAGGTTTAGCAGGGCTCTCCCAGTAATCATGCAGAGGAGTATTTACAAGAGAGTGAGCAGGGCACTACACCCCGAGCTTCCTATTTAAATTTTTTACAAAGTCTTCTGGAGTTCATTGAAGCAATAATTAAGGCCAAAGGCTAGCTAACATGCTATTAACTTCTCAGAATAATAACCAAGGCCCCACCGCTGAAAATGTAAGCTCTTAAAATGTCTTCCACTGCCACTAGTGTTTTATAGGAAATTGTGCTTTCCAATGAGGTAAGAGGGACTTAATCAGTAAGGGTAAAATAAGGGAGAAAGCCAAAGCCTCTCATCAAGAGGCCCAAAAGAATCAAATTAAATCACATCACATTTCCACGATCAAGGGTGACATTGTAGCAACGAGCAGACAGAGGCCCTGACAATGGTGTCTGCCATGACACCCTCATTTCCCATGGAATTTTTTTCTCTGGAATCCTAAAAATTATGACAGCCGTGTATAACGTGATAGAAAGCGATCATTCATTTTTCTCAATGCCACAATCAGCCAGAGAAAACCCTCAGGACTGAATCTGAGGCAAATGTGACCGATAAATCTTGGGGGCTCCCAGTACAGACTAATGAAAACTAATGGACAGCTTGTGAATAGAGTCATCCATCCTACTCGTTTCCCAGACCACTGGGCCTGTCCTGCCAGACGACGTCATTGTGCACTCCCTCAAAATAAGGTGGAATCTAGAAACGGTGGGTTCTGGCTTGTCCTTATTACGGAGCCTTTAAAGTTTTATTTAGTAATTCAGAACAGCATTTAAAGGCAGTATGTAGAACCCTTCATTGATCTGTGTGAAACCTGTAGGGGTTCTCTCATGACAGCAGAACAAAGCAAAAAAAAAAAAAAAACACTTTGTCTAAAAATTATGCCCTCTATTCTGTCTCAGCTGTAGAACTCTACCCAGGGGGCATGGACTTGGTTTTAGGCTTTCTGTTTATGTGTGTACGACATTACCATGACAAAAAAGTCAGAACCCTCACATGGCATCTGAGAATATTTATTCTTGTGTTCTGTGTGTGTGTGTGTGTGTGTGTGTGTGTGAGAGAGAGAGAGAGACAGCTGTGCTTTTTTTTGCTAAGGCTGCAGCAGCACCATGACGAAACCTCAAATGTTTGATTATGACTGGGCAAGAGTTGCATCTCGTCCTATAGAGAAACACACACACACTCACAGAGACACAAGAGAGGGCCTTTTCAGTGTGGTGGTGGTCGGGGCGTCTGCTCACTAATATTATAATCACCAATAACCTCTCATCTTACTCAGCCACTTACTCAGGGAGAAGAGCTGCAACCCTCCAAACCTTTGGGCCCTTGGGTCTTTGATAAGATAAATCAAGTGTATTGTTGTTCAACCGGTACAAAGGCCTACACATCCTGTCAGTCGCCAGAGGAAGAAGGGCTAACCTCAGTCTACAGCAACGCACATTATTTAACATGCAGGCATGTAGTGGAAGTTGATTTACCCCTAAATCTATTGATGTTTGAGTTTAGCAAAACTTTACCACATTTTCTCTTGTTTCTTTAGGCACTTGTAATTAGCTGGAGTTTTTTTTTACGTCATGAGTACATTAGCTAAATATAATATGGTTTCCAGCCATAACTTTTGCCCTGTGGAATTTCGCTGAATAAATTTAGGAGGATTTTCCATTTGAAATGATGATATTTCAGGAAGATGAAAATAAGTGAAGTTTAAAAGTTGTTGAAATCTTTTGCAGGTCATTATTTTGATTATTTGAAAAGTAAAGTTTCACAAAGTTAAAAATCCATCTCTCGAGACACATAATAAATGCATTACAGCCCAATGACAACATCATTCATTATAGATGTGGCTTTTAAGGAAACTGTTACCCCTCTCCCCTTCTCCCTTGCACTCCAACTCATCATCTGCACCAGACGTAAATGATTTGTGGTCATGCTGTTTGGCTGTGTAAATGCACAGGCCAGCTCAGACAAGTAGGAGGGGGAGCAACGAAGCAGATTGTAGAGGTACGACAGAAGCTCCAGATGTGACCCAGGGATGGACAGCCATACGGTGCTGTGTGATGTCAGGGTGCAGATAGCGGTTACCAAATTCGCCCCCCACCCCCACCCCCACCCCCACACACACCAACAAATGGAAAGTGACTTTGATTTTTCACCTCATTTCGTTCTCAGCTGTCACATGCATTTCCCGCTCCGCTGACATCTCCTATGCTATGGCAGCATGTGCAAAAAAGTGGAACCGCCAAAGAAATGAGGCAGCTGTTGTGTGCGCCCGCGCTGTTGTGGCATGCCGTGCTGCTGAGCTGTGCCACGCACCGCACCGCAACTCTGATACATCACGTCTCGCCGTCCCATTCAAATGAATCACTGCTGGAAAAACAATACAGTCATGCAAATATTCACTCCAGTTCATATGTGTGTGTGTCACTCTTGTTTTTACTTCCAACCAAATCAAAGGCTGTGGAGTTTAAATAAGCTCCCTCACTGTTCTGTTATTATTGTTGTTTTGCAGAACATAGCTTTGTAGCTTTGGTATAGTTCAATCACGTAGGCTAGCATATGGATAGTGAATTGCTCCATTTTTGTTTTACCATGTTGGACAGATGTTGCTGATGGAATAATAAAAAAAACTGAACTGAAGCGGATATCATTTTTATGAGTTTTTCAACTGATACCATGCAGTAACTTTTTCATGATAAATGAATTTACTCTTTATCTGATTTGGGTCTCCCTACTGGAATAAAATATTTTTTTAATTTAAAATAAAAAATAAAAATAAAAATAAATAAATAAACAACAACAACAAAAAAAAAAACAAGTGGATGTTTTTAAGGACCTATTGTTCCTTGAGAAAACGTGACCACATGAATTTGATATGCAGGTCTGTGACTACATATCCTGTCATTCTTCCTAACTATCCTTTTCTTCTTGACTCTCCAGGGAGGTGTGGATGAAGAGCCCTAGCGGAGATGTGTCAGGACCCACGGTGGACTGACCAGCACGGGGATGAACTAGCTCACATTGCACCATTGTCTAGATGGGGAGATTTATTAGTCACTGGGGACAGTTCAGCCCCAACCCTTCTCCGCGCTCCCTGCTTACCACGCCTCTTCAGACTGTAAGAGAAACCAGCTCTTGTCTTTGGGACTACTCGTTTAAGGCAGGCAGCATAACAAGGCATGACCATTTATTTCCCATCTCTCCCTCTTCCTTTCTCTCGTCCTCTTGCAGCTATTTATTTCGTTTCACCTCTTTTTCTCTCCCTTCATGTGCCACTGGCCCCCTTATGTATTTCCAGCCAAAGGCAGCACATCACCCACTGTGATTTGAGATAAACCAGCTGATGACCTGGATGAGCCTAATGAGGCACAGTATTAGAAGCCCGCCTTAAACGACTTGTCAACAGGGGTCTGTTTCTACCTTCCATTGTACATCCCACTATGTAATACATCCCACTATGTAATAACCTGCAGGACTCCCTTCAGTGTTTTGTTCTGTTTGTCTATAGGTGTGCACGCAAATCCATACTGCTACCTCTGCGCAGCACCGCACTGATTTCCCAGCATTACATGCAAATTGGGTTCTGACTAAGAGCAGGGTCTCTGCTATCACTGTGGCTGGATTAATCTTAGCTTAGTCTTAGTGGATGAATCTAAGCTGGAGAATCCTTCAGCAGGAAGAGGACAAAGATGACAAAAAAAAAAACTCATAAAGATATTGTTAAATAATTCAGAAGGCAAATGTGATATATCCGGAGTTTGTTTATAAATTTAGCCCCACTGTAAGCGTGTAACTTTGCCCCCAGCAACACGCTTAGCTTGTGTGTGTGTGTGTGTTTTGTCCCCCCCAACACACACACACTAAAACAAATAGGAGGAAAAAGTAGGGAGGCGATATTAAAAAAAAAAGCTGAAAACTCTTCCAATATATGTGTAAATATGGAACCCTTTTGAACAGCTGGGGCGATGAATTATGGAGTGGAGGTGCCCTTGATATTCATTGGGGGACATGGACTGCCACTCAAAGACGGCACGGGCAGGTCCGTGACCTCTGCTTCAGCTTCTGCTGGCTGCAGCACCCATCCAACTGGCAGACAGTTAAAAGTGAGGCTACAGCAACACGGGCAGGCAGCAGAGAGAAGCACTGTGCTTGGGGACTTTACCAGCTTAGCCTCATCAGCCCCCCTCTAACACACACACACACACACACACACACACACACACTGATTCATACATTGATATACACACTCTTGTGTTTTTGTCTCACATAACACACACATTTCACAAACACCCAGACTCCCTGTCGCTGTCACATGGTGCCTTTCACAGGCCATGGCTTCTGTTGTTGTTAGAGGGTCTCAGAAAAGAAGAGACGTTAGGATGAAAATCTGTATCCTGGTCACGTGTTGACCATCCCCAGTTTTAGGACAGGTCGGGAAGAAGTATGTAAATTAGGACAAACACGTTCAAGGTGATGTACAGCCCTGAATCTCCTTTTTCTGCCAGGCCGAAGTTGCTGCGGAGGTAATTTGCCCTATTTTGTCTTTTGGCTGTGTAAGGACTAAACAGCCGAGCACCACCGACTCTTGTAATGCTCGCTAATGAGCTGCCTTAATCATGAAAGTGTTTGCTATAAGCTGAGCTCTTGTTTTACACCACACAGAGTGAAGGCTTTGTGTGCACCTCAGAACCCCCCCACCCCCATTCTATCTAAGTTGTAATTCGATGAAATCCCTCCACCAACCTTTACTTCTGTCTTCCACACTGACTGAACACCCTCACCCACCCCCCTCCCTCAGTCACCATCATATTTTTCTTATTTCTAGACTGCTCTGTGTGAATCTCGAATCCATAAAGCCTGCCATCAATGCCTTGCCTTTCAGCACCGCAGGAGTCTCCGAATCAAATGAAATTCCTGACAGGTCATGGTGGTGCCTCCATCGAATCAAAAGGGGATGTCGGCAGCCATTAGGGCAGACACGTTTTAAAGGCCGCTCGGCAGCCCCTAATTGGGAGGTAACGGTCAGCTTTGATTGTACTAACACGTCTCACAAATATGTATGGTGCTCTTGCCTGCAGTTGACGTGAAAGGCAGGCGGCAAGGTCCAAGGCTGACAAAAAAGTCAACACAAACTCTCTCACTTTTTGTTTGTTTCTCCTACAGGCTTGAGAGTCGTGCTGATTAACAAACAACTTAACTCAAACACTGGGGCAGATTTCTCTCTGAGCCTCTAATACCCTCTGTGTCTGATGTCTTGTTATTCCCAAACAGCTCTCCATTTTGTTTCCTGTATTAGAAAAAAGTGTATGATTTCACTGTTTGTGTTTACTGCACAATCATTTGTTTCCATATTGTTGCAATGTTAGAGTGGTACTAAATTACCTCTCTATTGTGATCATTTGAGGATTGCAGGCCCTTGGCTATCAACAGACCTATGTCCTAGATAACCCATAGTTAATCATTTGATAAAGGGCATCTGCTCAGGAACAAATAATCACACCATGCATTAAGTGACTACATGTGACGTGGTCCAACCAAAAGATAAGAGGAAGTATGATAAAATGTTGTTAAAAGTTCACATGCACATTACAATGTATGATTTTCAATTTTGAAAGAAGTGAGTTTTGGACTTGCACTTTGGGGTCATTTTTCCTTGTCAGACTCTTGTCAGTTGTTTTTCTTTATGAAGCCTAGTTTCCAGCTCCACCGAACAGCCGTAAAGAGAGTGATATTCAAACGCAGAAAGGCAGTCCATTTTCCTTTTGTACTAGCTAATTTTCCACCACTTTTCATAAAATGCCATTGTATTTTCCCTGTCATCTTGCACTCTCTCCCTCTCCTAATAATTATTCCTCTTCATTGTACAAGAGGCTAAGGTAGAACACCAGTAATTTGGAAGCCGTCGCTGCGTCAGTCAGAAAGTTCCCGAAAACATCAGGACAGCATTTTTGCTGATTAAACCAGGTGCAGACCACTGTTATGTCCCGAGGGGCTCTGAGCCTTTGATGTGCTGAAAAGCAAACCATTGTCACCCATGAATGCATCCACTGGTGAGTGACAAATCAATCGCTATGATGGGATGTTGCTGTCTGTGTCCTGGCTTTTTACAGCTTGTCTTTCTAAGCTGCTTCTTTATCTTTCACTTTCACTTTTAATTCAAAAGTATGCTATGGGGTTTAATTCAAAAGTATGCTATGGGGTTGAAGCATTTCAATATCAAAAGCAGGGTTGTGTGTATGTGCGTGTCTGTGTGTGTCTATGTATGTTGGGGGGGTGGGGGGGTGGGGTTGGTTCATGGTGGGGACATCTGACTTAGTGAATATTCTGAATATCAAGCACTTAATTTGTTTTTTTTTCTTTCCTTTTTGTTTTTACCAAAAAAACAACCCTTTTCATTTATAGACCGAAAATATCTATTTTATTAAAACACAAATTTTCACTTAGAACAAGCCAAATATGCTCTCAAAGTGACACATCCATCAAAATTGATGAAATAATCAGCAGGAAACTCCTGTTGTGCTGTCCACACAACCTAGCTCAATATTCTCACACTGAGGGTTCCTCATTTTATTTGGTGGGCGGAATAAACTAATGTTGTTACCACGGCGACCATCTGAGTTCCTGTGCCATGTGGAGAGGGTTTTGAGCAAGTCGAGAACATTTTGCCGTTGGGGGGCACAGGCCACTTATTTTATACTTCAGCGCTGAAATTTGGCCCTCAGCGACCCGTTTCTCGCTTTCTCATTCCCCTCATCATCTCAGACTCTCAGAGCTGCCAGGTAGTGCTTTTGTTCATGCACGTGTCTGCGCAGACACACGTGCAGCCACACACGCTCGCACACACACACACAACGCACAAACTTACACACTGTATGTAACACATGCAAGGACACATTTCAAAAAGGCCTCCATACACACACACACACCATATTCAGGTCATACAAACAGAAGTAGCAGTTCATATGTGCAGAATTACAGTCAAACGTGTGTGCACACACACACACACACACACACACACACCATAAATACCACATACAGATAACAAATATTCACACATATTCAGACCAGTGAATATGTAGGGAAAGTGTAAAATGAGCATCCACACCCACACTGCTACACATTAACGTCCCCACAAACTTACTTGACATTCACTGTACCATTTTAAAATGAAAACTATACATTTTTTTTTCTTTTTTTGGTTCAACAACTTGTATTCACTATCAACATAAATGCAATTAAACTCTGTTGGCAACACAGTTGAAACTGTAATGGGAAAACTAAGGACAAAATTAATACTTAAATGTGTTTCATCCACGTGTGCGCTTTCCCCAGTCTGAAACCTGCACTATGCACTCACCTTATTCCCACTCATTTCCACGCAAAACAGAAACAGATTACCATCATCACCCCCTAATTGGCTGCCATTTATTTTCGGTCCCGGCTCGGCAAGACCTTCGACCGCTGCAGGGACCGCGAGCTGCAGGCTGTCAAAGGTGGGTCAAGGCAGTGGCAGAGTTGGGTCTGGTTCCCCAAGCCTTTCCTGACAGCCCTGCTCTCACCCCTGCCTGCTGTCCACACCTGGGACATGAGAGTCAGCACTGAGGCCAGGGCTGTGTTAGCTGTGTCTAGCTTTGGGGGAGCAGGCTACAGGCCCTTTTCCATTACATGTAACCAACTCGACTCTACTGTACTCCACTCTACTCGGTTTGGTTTTTCTATGACAATATGGCATCACCTTGGTGTGCATGCAGTGGGTGGGGTGAGGAATAACACAAACAGGCTACAATAGTTTGTTTACGAATGAGCAGAGCCGAGGCTGTGAAGGAGACAGTGAGATATGGAGGAACAACGGCAGTGTGTCCAGATGTATCTTTCAAGCCATGGTTTGAGTGGGGGCCATGTGCCTGCAGAGAGCAATGTTACGATGCCCAGGTTTGGAGGCAGGCGGCCCTTCCTACTGATCGTTTTGGCTGTGCGGTGGTCTCCGATGTGGACTATACCTACCTATACTCAAATGGGCAGTCCAAGTGATGCCATCTCCATAACTACCTTGGTTGAAGATGATGTCACTCCTCCGTCCCGATTTAAAAGCAGCTATGAAAGGAAGGTGCTGGACATCTGACTAACCTCGTCTGGGTCCATAATCTACAGGGATCTTGATCTCAATATGAACTAATGCTCATTTATTTGCTTTTGCTTTTCCTGTTTCTTTCTTTTATTTTTTTATCTCGTTTATTGAGCTAATACTCTAATTTAGGCAATTTCACTACATGTCTTACATTAGTTATTTTAATGTGTGACAAATAAAGTCATTGATCCTTGAGATCTGCTGTGTTGAATGCTCTGGTGGACCAGCAGGACTTTTCCATACCTGGTCAAGGGGCTGAAGAAACCACTGTGGCAGCAGCAGAATTAGCCACAGTAGCAGCTCCAGATCGACTTGTTTGGCCTCTCTCTTCCTGGGCTATAGACTCACACACAGAGAAAGAGAGAGAGAGAGAGAGAGAAACAGAGAGAGAAAGAGAGAGACTCTGCATAGCCATCAGTAACTTATCCACTGGGCCCGCCTGTCAGCACCAAAGTGACTGCCGCAAATATCAGGCAACCCGGATGAAACAGTTTATCACGTTTCATTGCTTTTCAAATATATTCCAAGACAAGGACAATGTGATTTATTATTTATGCCCAGTCCGCCACCCTATCCTTCCCCTCCAATGAGCTGGCTAAAAATAATCCACTCATTTAAGAGGGTCTTTTTCGGCTGCCGACATCAAACCTCGCCCTCCGCCCGTTCGCGTCTGACTTCGTGGTATTTGTGCAAACAAAATGTGCAAACAAATTCAAATGTGAGTCGATTAAATATTCATCCTTCCATCCATCCATCCATTCATTAATTCATCCTCTCCTGTGCTCATTTACACTGGTGGCATAAGCCTACAAAAGAGCCACAGCTCTGGAATTTTTTTTGACTCGCGGACCATTAGAGTAGTGTAAGGATGCTGACTTAACATAGCCCTCGGCTGAACGTCCCCATTAGACACCACGAGAATGATCATAATTAATACTGAATGGGCGAAGCCGGTTACATAATCAGATACTGTAGAGTGGTAACCACAGTGCCAGAGTGCATGAAAGTCAGGCGAATAGGTTTGAGATGCATCATGTACACACGTTTTACCCTCAATGAGAATGTGCAGAGGAACAGTCAGCTGTAATACTCGTTGCCAGATAAAATGAAAGAGATGAAGAGGAAAAAAAAATAGAGAGGGAGAGAACAGACCAAGAGCTTCAACCAAGCCCTTTTTTGTCTAGTCATGTAATTACAGTCTTGCAGTGGTGAAATTGTGATTTATTTTCCACGCATTTAATTTGAAGCAATTGTGGTTCAGAGGAGCCAATAATAGGTTGGGTTACAGGACAAGGTTACCTTGCCGGTCTCTGCTTATCATGGTGAGAGTGACTTGGTAGGACAAAGCAATTCAGAATTTTATTATCATTCAAATTAGAACATATAGAGGCCTTCTATCCGATTGGTGAAATAATGGGAGTCATTTATCTCGCTCTCACCGACCTTTCATTTCCCATTCATGTCTTATTAGAGGGACATACATCATCATCTTGGCATAATTAAAAAAAAATCCAATTGATTCTGTGAAAAAATGGGAAAGGTAGGTGGGGGAAGAGGTGGTTGTGTAGGTGATGGTGTGTGTGTGTGTGTGTGTGTGTGCATGTGTATGAAGGCAAGGTATAGGGGTGTGTGTGGGGGGGTGGGCTGTACTATGAGAAGCCCAGGTGTGAGATCACTGTTCTGACCTGAACTCACTGCCCTTCCATGTTGACTTTTCCCATCATACCCAGGAAGTTATGGGCACAGTGCCTCCACCCCCTTTCCTCTACCGAGCCCTTACACACACACACACACACACACACACACACACACACACACACACCTCCTCAACACGCATCCTTATCAGCCGCCTGTGAGCTTTTTTCCCCTTATTTTTATGACAGCTGGGTTAAAAAGCAACCCAACAACAACGTTCCACACCTACAGCTCTGTGATTGATGGCTAGTGTGACATTTCACACACTAATAAGACCTCTCATGATGGATCGGAGAAAAGCAGTGTTTACATATGTAAGCAAATGCCAGTGAGCACTACATGGGAGAGGAGGGTGGTGTTGGTGGTGGTGGTGGGGTGGGGGGGGGGTGGTTGAAGCAAGGTAATGAGCAGAGTAAGAGAAGGGGACCTTGGGAGTCTAGTCATTTGTCTCAAACATGCTTACACTTGCTTTCTCCCTGCCTGTGTTTGTACACATGCATATTAGTGAGTTTAGCGTTAGCATTGGTGCTAAGACACAATTCGGACAGATTGGCACCAGTTTGGGTCCTGGTGCGTGGTGGGATTAGTCCCTGTCAGTCTCCTGGGTCCTCTCCAAAAAGTCTGTTCCACCTGCTGTTTCCATGCGCAAATTGTGTCACAAGCAATTTCTTTTCCCCCCACTTTCTACCATTCTTCGCTTCTGTAGGCAGACGCTGGCATTGGCCTTAATTGACAGATGGGGAGACACAGTTGGACACACACACACACACAGCAAACCAGGTTTTGTCAAAACGCCCCCCCTTAACCAACCACCATTATCCGCCGCAATCAACCCTACTGATGTCACCTCCCATTTTGGGGCTTAAACTCCACGTGGGCATCAAATTTCGAGAAAATAAATGCGTACGGTACGCTCATGCTGGCGCCAATCCCTCCTAAGGAGCAGCCGGTGTATCTAACATCCCCATTTCATCAGTGAGAGGGAAAGGCAGGAGCAGTGAGACTCCCGGAAGCCTTCTTAAATACTAATTGAATCGTAATGGTGCCGCTGGAGGGGTCTTGTTGTCGGCTTATTTGGGCGGCACTTTATCTCAATCCGTCTCCGAAGCCTCACTCTCTTGGCAAGTCAGGGTTGCTCCTGATAAACCTGATACAGAAAAGCAGATCTCTAATCATAGCTACCAAAGGTGTGTGTGTGTGTCAGATACTGTAGAGTGTGTGATCCTGTGCAAGAGAGTATGTGTTTATATGCATGTATACTCAAAAGCCGAGATACTGAAAAGCTCTAGTCATCCTTGCCGAAGTTGTTTCTTTGTGTGTGTGTGTGTGTGTGTGTGTGTGTGTGTGTGTGTGTCAGTGCGTATCTGTGTGATTGAGTGATGTGTATATGGAAGAAAGGTGGGGGGTATACAGCGTGCCATAACCACTCTCTCAACTCTTTTTCTCCTCCACTGAGGAGAGTGTGACAAAGCACTCACACTCCCACCAAACACACGGGAGTGGTGTGGCCTGGCCCAGTCGTCCCTGATCTAGACCCCTGTACACACATTCATTCATTTGACATTATTCATCAGAGGGGAAATGGATTCCCTGGAAGATAACTAAGTCTTATCTCACCGCTGCACTAATAAAAGTGATGGATAACACAGGCCAGGGACAATTGGAGACAATTGAATTTCGCCCACGTTATGTAATTCAAACGGCACGGGTGAGAGCAGGAGGAGGCTCCGGTTCCTCCCAGGCTTCTCCCTGCCATCGTTATAAAGAGCCTGGAATATGGCCTTGACAGCAGAGATGGAGGGAGAGCAATGACGGTATTGAGGGAAAGAGGAAGTGAGGGAGGGGGAGAGGGAAAGAGAGAGACAGAGAAAGAGAGAGACGGAGAAAGGGGGTGGATATAGACAACGAGGAGAAAGCAGGAGTCAGACTGAAAATCAGAAAGAAAAAAGGAGGAGAGGAAGAGGGAAAAAGAGGAAGGGGGTGGGGGTCATTTTATTGCTCACATCACCCCTCTCATGGGCCCATTAAGCTTATCATTCAAACAGTTGATGGGCTATTGTCTATGTTTGTCACTGCTATAATATGTCCAATTATGCCAAAGATACTGTGATAAACTGATGACAACTGGATGACAAGTTGTTTTGTCTTTTCCTCATTTCAGTATCGTTGTGTTTGCATTCATTTGTGTATAAATGTGTGTTTCTAATTTTACACATACACACACACACAAACACACTCTCTCACACACACACATCTTATCTTGCCACTGTCCTGTAGGAGAGATAATATGCTAAATTTATTAGGTGTCATAAGATGAGTGAGAATTTTATTGTGTGTCAAAGTGAAATTCATGGGCAAGGATGGTGCTTCAAAGCAGAGCTAAAGGCCGTCAGATAAGGGCTTTGTTACTGGGGCCTGGAGTATGGCATGACATTTAGAGTTGACAAATGCAAACATATACATATTCATACATATCTATATGATTTATTTTTGAAACGTGAAAAACAACAAACAGAACAATTCACACTTCTCTTGCAGCACCTCTCCGTCATGTTAAAATGGTCACAAACACACTGAGAAAAGGGAAGAGTGAAAAAAAAATGTTTTTGATGAATTCTGTCCTCATTTGAAGAATTTTTTCTTGTCCAGAATTCGTTCATTAAAATCAACATTAAGTGCAGCATGTAAAAAAAACAACCTGTTAGAAAAGTGAAACCTTTTTTGTTTGTATATACCTGTGAGTGTTTGTTCATGGATTTGTGTGTGTGTGTGTGTGAGAGAGAGAGTGTGTGTGTGTGTGTGTGTGTGTGTGTTTACTACACAACTGTTGTTGATTGACTGATTGCTTTGAGCCTGACCTGATCACATGTTTGTATACTTCTAGGCTTCACTATAAAAAAAGATTTTTGAAGTGCTTCTAGAATCAGATATTACCAATGCTGTAAGCACTGTAAGCAACAGGTTGTTTTTTTTTCATTCTGCCTGGGACTAAGTGAAGAGGGTCAAGGCCAGTGATTCTGTGTTACTGTTCTTGTTTTGGGAAGTTGTATGTCTTTGATGACAAATGCCATGATTTATTCCACTAGCTTTCAAAAGGAATGCACTATGTGATACAGTGTAGAGACTGCACTGCAAAGACTGTACAGCTTCCACTGAAAACAGGTTTTGTCCTCAGTTTTTCCTAGCAAGGAGCGATAGAAGATGCAGAGACAGAATGTCAGGGGACAAAAAAAAAAGATTTTGAAAAGAGAAAGATTTTTAAAAGGTAACCAGACTCATTTGGCCTTCTATGCTGCACCAAGTCACCGTGTGACTCTTTAGTGAAATAAGTGTGTATCTATAGTACGTTTACGCACCTTCTCTGTCACTCTTCCTAGCTGAATGTGTGTGTGTGTGTTTGTCTTTGTACACCTCGTGGTCTCTTTGTTTGTGTTTGCTCCTTTAGTTGTGACATCTCAATTGGAAGATGGCGTCAGGCCTCCTACTAAATGTGCATATTGCATCTTAACATGCAGCGTGTGGAGGAGAATGAAAAGCTCAGTGGGTTTGTGCCGTTCGATTGGTTGCTGCTGCTGTGCCTCCATCCCCATGGCTCCACTTGTCAGGGAAACTGGGTCTGCTTGATCCAGGACCCGGATTCCTTCCTGCCTCATTTGTTCTTCTCAAAAGCACACAGACACGCACGCATGCACACACACACACACACACACACACACACACACACACACACACACACACACACACACACACACACACACACACACACACACACACACACACACACACACACACACACAGGGTGAATGGACATGGCTGAAATTATGTCTATAAATAAAGTAGATACACCCTGAGTAGATACACACACAGATACATGTATGCACACACACACACACATACACACACACACGCACGTTATATTGGCATTTCTAAAAAGAGTGAAATATACCTCACCACACCTATAATGCACCACACCACATCACACTCAAAGCTCCTCATACCCCAAGCATGAGTAGTGTTTGAGTTTAGGTTTGAGAGCTGAAGATCTTACAGGCAGCCAGGCATCTGTGCGATGTCATGAAAAAGGCATTCGCACTGCGTGAAATTTCAGCCTCCCACAGTTATGCCACCTTCCACCTCTGCAAACACGAAATAAATAACTATTTACATAATACTTGAATATCGCAACCTGTGTCACACGTCTTGTTTGTTAGCAGAATCAATTCATCACAGCAAACGACATGTGAAGGATGTCGTCAATAACACATGCAGACGTGCACTAAACATACTCCCTGTGCTTCCCAGCAAGCAGTTAGCAGACACTACTCTGAACCCCAGTCCATTACATTCTCAACTGAAGTGCTATCCCATGTATAAAACAACAACACAACAACAGCAGCAGCAACAACAACAGCACAAAGCATCAAAAAGAAGAGCACGCAGGAAACTCTCTTTCTCACTCTCTCTCTCTTTCAATTAGACTGTTGTGCTAAAATGCTCCAGTTGTTTTGATACCTCATCGTTTCTCCTTGTTTAGTCCAGCTTTGTGGTAAATCACTGTGCCACACTGCTCTGGATGTCACCATCCCAGAGAGAAAGAGGTTATAATGGAGCCTAGGGGAGAGCTTTGTTGTTATATATGGCCAGACGCTGCTTTGAACCTAGCCCACATTTCCTAGGGATGTCCCATGTTTAGCTGCCCTGTTCTTTTCAGTGGTACACTGACTGTATGGCACTGTTCTGAATTGGACTGAGACTGACTGGTGGCTATAAGTGGCTGAAATACACTCTTTAAATGCCATTAAATAACAATGATGGCTGCTTGGTGGAATTCATGACAGTTAGTGTGATTAACATGAAACAGACATCACTGCCCAACAGGCTTATTTTCTTGCAACTGAATGTACACACATCAGATATAGGGTACAGAAGAAAATAAAGAGAGATATAAACTGCTAAAATGATACTTTATTATTTCTGTCTTTGGCATAAACGAAGAGTTTCTTCAGGGATCACTCTCTCTTTCTCTCTCTCTCTAGCCTATAATGTTTAATGGGGTGGGTTACGACTGGCCCTTGGTGCTGTAACTCAGGCTTCGCGATGTGTGGCACAATCACAAGACCTTCATGCATTTTACACGCTTCCCCGAGCCTCTCTGGGCTTCATGGGACGAATGTAATGAATCTGGACCGCACAGCCAAGTGTCATTTCCATACGTCTCCCTTCACACATCCATATTAGTTGTCGTGATGGGCTGTAAATGAAATATAAATCCCATGTTCCTGTCTGATACACTAATGAAAGGAGCCACACTGACAGAAATGCTCAGATGGATTTAAGGAAGGGTAAGAACTCCCCACTCAGTTGCATGTTAATGACTTTCTAAAGGGGCCACAATAAAGCAAGAGTAAGGTAGCTGTGGGGTCTGTGTGTGTGTGTGAGAGAGAGTGTGTATGTATGCGTGTGTGTGGGGGGGGGGGGGGGGGGTCGGGCCATTATCCCTACTAATGTGCTGTGAGATTGCAGACTAATTGATACTGCATGCTAATTGATATTAGCGCTCGGCTCACTGTTACTGTTTTATATGCAGACAGACAATCATAGAGGGCTGTCTTTGTGGACATGCAGCCCCCGTCAGGTGGGTTCCTCATTTACTCAAACCTTCAAATTTTGCTGTTCAAGTGGCTTGATGGATTGTCTCTTTCCCCTCCATCTCTTTTCTTTCTTTCTCTTTTTCTTTCTTCCTTTCTTTAGTTCTTTCTTTCTTTCTTCACTGCCTTCCTCATCCCTCATTTTCTCCTCCTCACCTCACAGAACCTGCTCTCCCACACCCCAACCCTTACCCTCCGCTCAGTGAGCTACTTTCTTTCAGAGATAATCTGCCTCATCTTTAGACCATTTCTTGCCAGGGAAGTAGAGAGGGTGCATTGTTAGAGGGAGGTAGTGGTGCTGCTGGGAGACGAGGAGGATGAGAATCAGAAGGTGTTGGATATGGAGGGAGGAAAGGCAAAAGAGGGCCTGGAAACAAAACAGACCCAAAAAAGAGCAAGAAGCTAGCGGGGAATAGCTCCAGTCAAAGGTGCTGTTGTGTGATGAACTGGAGGCTGGTGAGTTGCCATCCCACCCCCTCCCTCCATTTCCACCTTCACCTCACCTACCCTAACACACACACACACACGCACACAGACACACACTCACACATAGACACACACACACACCGCACACACTCCCCCACAGTTTCGGCGGCACATCCTGGGGGAAATCACAGCAGGCTGTCTCCAATAAGAACATGTGCTCTGGGAGGGTCCCGGATAAACAATGCCTCATTTCTCTCTCTCTTCTTTCTCCCTCTCTGTCTCCCTCTCTGTCTCTCTCTTCCTGTCCCTCTCTCTCACTAAGGCTCTGAGCTCATGTTGAGGGCGCCAAGTAACCTTCTGCCAGGGTGCAGATTGGCAGGTAGAGACGCTTCCCCTCTATTTTAAGCATCCCCTAACAAGCCTCATCTGAAGACTCCATAGGGGGGTGAGTTTGTGTGCATGGGGGGTTGAGTGTGTGTGTGTGAGTGTGGGGATGTGTGTGGTGGGGGGGTTGAGAGAGAGAGAGAGAGTGTGTGTGTGTGTGCGTGTATGGGGGGGTGTCTACCCTCCACTGGTGCGACTCAAGCAGAGCAGCCAGTGGGCTCACCGTTAGCGAAGCACCACCTGCTGCAACCTGCCCCTACAGGAGCCTGCTACCCCCGAGTTTGCCGATCAATAAAACCCACAGCCCTGGTTGCCTGGCTGCTGGTGCACTGCATTGTGGGATTGAGCTGGGAGGTTAATTTGGAGCTCAGCACTTTCTTCCTCTCACCCCCTTTTTCTTCCATAAACGCAGAGAGAGAGAGTAAATAGCCTATGTGTGTGAAAATGAGAAATGTAGATTTTCACATTTATTTATCTATTTTTTTTTCCGATGACAGGCTCTCTGGTCTTGATGGGCTTCGGATCTGCACACAATGAGTGCCTACTCTTAATATGGAAGCAGGGGCTGAGAGAGGCGACAGGCAGCATATCAATCTAATCAAGCAGGCGCTGCGATCGGAGGACAGTTTGACAAAAGGGTAATGGAGGTGCCCGCAAACGGAGACCAAGGCAAATAAACACGATGAATGATTCGGCTCTGCTTGTTTGGGGCCGGGAAATTGAAAGGAATTCTTGAAGTCTCACACAATTAAATTTGTATGACGACTTGTGTGTTCTTTGTCGGATGCACTCCGGTGTAAGGAAATTGGCTTGATATGCAGTGTTTTGTCCTGTTGACACTTGGGAGTAAAAAGTAGCTCAGGCGCTGATGGAGGTTATCATTACAAATAAACAAGCTATTTGTTTTTCCCCATTCTGAGATTTTATCAAGATAGATTTCAAATGACTAAAGCACACAGTAGAAAAGGTACGGGTCAAAATTTTACTTGTGCAGACAAAACCGTGAATGAAAAATTCCATTGCATAAGTTTTAGCTTTACATATTTTACACATTTCGCAAGCTTGAATTATGACAAGGACCTTCTTTGACTTCTTTGCGTAACAATGCAGATTTAGACTCTGCAGACTTAAATTCAGTGTCCTCAGTCGTCACATGGGAGACACTGCTCCGTGTGGATGCTAAGCTAGGCCTCAAGGAGATGCACACAGACAGACTTGACAGAAACTTCAAAAAGCTCCTCTTAAAAATCTTTAAGAGAGTGTGGAGAAGCATAATCCCATTCAGTCCTGGTGTTCCCAGATGAAATTGGTAGGTGCCAGCACCAAGTTGTTTGGTTTGGATAGTGTCATGTGTGTGTGTGTGTGTCTTCACGTCTTCCCTGTTGGAGAGGTGTGAGACAGGTGTTTTCCTGCCAGGACACTGTGCGGATATCTGGTTCACTTCAGATATAAAATGAACTAGTGCATCTCTCTCTTCAAAACCTGTTTGTGTTTAGGATTTATTTAATAGCTTATGGTTAAAATCTCTCTATTAGGGCCTTCATCAGAATCAATATCCAGTCATTTATTATCTTGCCCTGAGATACACAATACACAATACATAAACCAGTGAAGCGGGTAATTTAGGTAATTGGGCAAATAATCATAATAGCAGTCTATTCTTCTCAACTCGTCTGTGGACCACTGATCTAGTCGGGGGTTGCAGCACTGGCCTGGAGAGACAGGGTGGGACCTTCAAAGGAGGAGAGAGTCCTGAATTTGACAAGGTCACACCAGGGGTTTAGTGTATGTGAGTGTGTGTGCGTGTGTGTATTTGTGTGTGCATGTGCGTGTGTGTGTGCGTGTGTGCATGCGTGCAGGGGGTTTGTGGGAAGGCCAAGGAGAGTGCAGGAGACGGCGGCACGGCATGCCATGCTCCACATCAGCTGGACCACAGGGCCCGAGCTGTCACCCCGCCGTCGGGGAGGCGAGACTCGTGTGACATTCATGTCCCTGGTAATTATCATGACTATGATGTGGGAACATTAATGATGTATGAGCGAACAGCAGGGTTGGGGCTGTGAAGGGTAGTTATGTGTGTGTCAGTGTGAGTGTGAGTGTTTGTGTGTGTCTGTGTGTCTGTGTGTGAGTGGAGTGGGGGTTGGTGTGCTGTGCAGCGGCCATGACATGAGGTGTGGGTGGGGAGCATTCTCCACCTCTGTATGTGTGGTTAGGGGGACGGACTGGTGTGTGTGGGGGGGTGGTGGTTGGTTGGTTGGGGCAGTGGTAAGCCTGGCATAGAAAAACCTCATTATGAAGTGATGCAGAGAGAGACAGAGACAGAGAGAGTGAGCATGTGTTGTTGGCTTGCCTCTGTTGGGGGTCTCTCGGGTGCTGGCTCCTGGGGGTTTGTCGCTGTGCTTTGCGGCGCCGTTGTTAAGGGTGTAAATTGATACCCGGAGCACACCAGAGGGCAGAGGAAGAGAGGCGGGGGGCTGGGTGGGAGCAGGCGACACTGCAGGGGTCGACAGGGAAGGCAGCTTCGCTTAAATCTCCCCGGCCAGCCACGGGAGGTTGAAGGATGCTAAATATTGACCAGCCGCTCTGCAGTTATCACACCCTCCATTTATTTAATGAAAACGGATTGCAATGAAGTCATTTGAATGGAGGGGAAGGAGACAGAGGGACACAGAAAAGAAAGAAACAGGACAGAGAGAAAGAGAGAGAGCAGAGAAGAGAGGGGGAGAAAAAACTTGACCTAACAGGGCTGGATTGCTGCCCCTTCACAAGAATAGACAAGATGTCTGATTATCTCTAATTAAAAATGATTAAGCACCTACTTACCTTCATCAATTGCCATTGATTGAAAGGAATGCTGATGCAGTGTGTGTGTGCTGGGCATGAATCCAAGGCGCTTTCAAATTTCTCATTTCAAAACCTGAGTGGATGCTCATTGAACGAATTGAAATCGAACTGGTTCCCTATGCACCTTTAGGAGGCCTATGGATTGTTAGGCCTTCTGCAGTGCTTAGAGATACACACACTGAAACACACAGCAAACTGTCCGAGTTGAGAAAACGAATTAAAAGGGCAGTTTGTGTGTGTGTGTGTCTGTGTTTGTGTGTGTGTGTGCATTTCAGTACATTGACAAGGAGTAATTCATCATTTTGCTTGACGATGTACAAATGCAGATCATAGCACGTTGTCTGCCGATGGCGAAATGATCTTAAATGTGAAATTAAGTTTTTTGTAAATTCAATCATCCACAGATACTGGTGAGCATTGCTTGGATCTAATAAGTTTTCAAATTAAGCAAAAAAAAAAAACTGTTTTACTTTTGAAAGCTGTGAAATCCCACTATGTTTATGTGATGTTTATGAGATTTTTTTGTATCATGAACTTCACAGCTTTAATCAGAATTGAGACGAAATAAGGATTTCATCTGTGCATCTGGCATCTGTGTACTTCAAAGAAATATACTCAGTTAGACTTAGATTATCCAAAGATAAATTAAAATAAGGACAATGTGAATTGTATTTACCATGAAATATGCATAAACATTTTAGGGTATAAAGCCTTATAAACTCACAGTCCTGTCTTAAAGACTTTAAAATAAGCTTAGTTTTAGTTTGTTCAACTCCTAGCATTTTAGTTGGAAGCCTGATTTATTTTTAAGAGCTCATTTTAACCATAATTATGTTCTTATCTGGTGAACTGGCATACCAATCACATATCAGGCAGTCTATACAAGACGTATTCTTAATCAGGTGTCGTAACCATGGAAACTGCAAAAACTGGAATGTCATGTGGAGTGCATTCAACACTTCACTCTCAGTAGTGTGGCAAGGGGACTTAATGCCCACACATCATGTAATCTACGCAGGCAATATTTGCCTATCCAAAAACACACTGGTGCGCCTGTACACACACACACACACACACACACACATCTTGTGTTGTGTACTTCTATCTCCTTCCAGATGCCTGTATGCTTACTGTTTTTTTTTCTTTTTTTTTCAACCCTCTCCTCTCTCTTTTCCTTCTCTTGCTCTCTTTCTTTCACACATGAGCGCACAGAACTGTTTGAGAGGTGAGAGAGTGCAACATGTAGCCTCAGTGTTCGTTTTTCTTGGCTTTGATTCCCTGCTGACTCGTCCTCGGTTTTACCCCTTACACCCTGGCCAGTGCAGCGCTCCCCCACCCCCCTCTTTCTCCCAATCTACCCCACCCACTCCTACCCCTGCCCTCATTTACCCCCCACCTTATGTAGCAGCAGACCCCGACTTGACTCCATGCAGTTCCGTTTCACTCCAAAAGAGCATCGAGACTGTCGGCAGTGAAGTGGAGAAGTTATGTTCATTTTTGTCTTGTGGGCTGATTATTGTCAGCCCTGAACATCCACAGACTTTTAATAACTTCAAGCTACAATGAGGGCTTGCATTAATGAGCTGCCCGTGTTGTTGTCAAGGACAAAAATGATTTGGTGACGCGTTCTCCTTGAAGCAACCAGCATATAAACAGTCAGACTTTTATAAACCCTGTAGCCTAACACTGTATCTGCGTTGAAAGCATTTACAAGGTTTAATTTTAGCCTGTGATTAATATGAAATATGCATAGCCTTTAAGCAGTGTTTGCTCAAGAGATTGTATGCATGTTTGAATGCCTAAGACTGCAGTGCGGTTAAATCAGGCGACGTTGAGTCTTTCCTTTAGAAGTTGAGGGTGTTTTCACACCAGCACAGCCCCTGTAGTCCCCAGAAGGTCACAGTCGATTTGGATTGGGGAGCTATTGATTTGGTCATGTAAAGTGCCTCAGCAGTGGGCACAACTTCAGCAGCACTCGAAGACAACCGAAAGCACTCAGACAGAACCGATGGTCTCCGAGTCTGTTGCGTCAGTCTGGGTTGACATTGCACTCTGCTCCCCAACTAGAAAACACATTTCAGATGAAACTACTGCCATGGGGATGCCATCACCATGTTGTTTGTTTGTGTGGCACTTTATAGGCAGTTCTGCAGTGCTATTCAGGGCCTTCACGTACACACACACACGCATGCGCACACACACACACACACAGTTCCACGTCACTCTCCGATGCCTGCATGCACGCGCATGCACGCATGTCAGGCTGTTGAGTCAGAGTATAGGCAAAGCAGATGGAGGCTGCGAGGACTACCAGGGGTTAAACTTGTTTACAACTTCCTCAA
This sequence comes from Tenualosa thibaudeaui, assembly GCA_027481765.1. NCBI lineage: Eukaryota > Metazoa > Chordata > Actinopteri > Clupeiformes > Clupeidae > Tenualosa > Tenualosa thibaudeaui. The sequence goes on along the minus strand of JAIFZK010000004.1, from coordinate 7,994,264 downwards.
AATGAAGAAAATGATTCACTAATGTTGTAATTAGGGGATTAGTTGGCTCTGGGTAATAGGGCAATGGAAATATGCTCAGCTAATCAGCCCAATGTCAATTTCCTGTTGTCAGTGATAGGCTAAACTCATTTGGAAGTTCCATGCATTGAAGGAAGAGAAATGGGTTTTGTGACTGCGTGTCACGGCTAGTCTGAGCAAACGATACACAAAAGAACTGGGTGAAATGGTGGCAGGAGTAAGCAGTGAACATACATGTCTGCAAACGTATACACACAGGTGCACAAACACACATACAGACAGACACACACTCTCTCACTCTAACACACACACACACACACACACACATTCCAGAACATGAGAATAGGGAAATGTTAAAGTTAAATTGGCTATAGCATATATCATGCTAACAAGTTCAGAACAGCGCATTTTTGTGCTTAACCAAATGATTTAGAGATATGAAGAGAGAAAAGCTACCATAATTACAGTGAATGACAGTATACTGCCATCAAAACAGAAGATTAACTTAAGCAAACCATGCAGGAATCAGTGTAATACAGAGTTATTCTATAACTCCACTGCCATTCTTTCTCCATCTGCCTCTTCCGATAGTAGGCCGAAGCCTGGGATATGTGGGAGCAACCTGGCGTCACACGTGCATCTGTCAACCTTTGTACAGCCCTGTATGCCTCTACCATATTAATTATTTTTGGGCAGCAATTAGCTCATTGAAATTGGCAGCCACCTGCCTGTGACTGCTGTCCTCCTAGCCATCAATATAGCATTCCCATCAGGTAGAGTGGCACCAGTGTCGCCCACCCACACCTCAATGTCACCCTTTCCCTCTCCCTAAAATAAAACTTGTTTCATTCTCCTTCGCCTCTCCCTTTCTGGTATTTTCCTCCCATCTCTGTGGAGATTTCGCAACCCAATGACAACCTCGGGTGAGAAGTGACTCTCCTGTCAGCTAGGGTCGTGTGTGTGTGCTGTGTTGTGTAGGGTTGTGTTTGTGTGTGCGCTGTACTGTGTTGTGTAGGGTTGTGTTTGTGTGTGTGCTGTACTGTGTTGTGTAGGGTTGTGTTTGTGTGTGCTCTGTACTGTGTTGTGTAGGGTTGTGTTTGTGTGTGCACTGTTCTGTGTTGTGTAGGGTCGTGTTTGTGTGTGCTGTGTTTGTGTTGTACGTGTGTAGCCAGCGCTGGCCCTTAACTTTGCCTGGGATTTGATTTGATGTCGTCTTGTCTCACCTGTGGTGAACTAAAGGCACAAGATGACTACAGACGTAGCTCTCCATCATACTTCTCTTCCTCACTGTCCCAAATAGAAAGAAAGTAGAGAGAAAAAGAGAGAGAGTGAGAGAGAAAAAGAGGGGAAAAAAGTCAGATTAATTAAATTGCTGGGAGACAAAGGTGCAGGACATAAAGGTCTGCTGTTAGCATTTTTCTAGCCCATTGATTCCTTGTTACTACTGCACATTATGGCACCCCGAATCCCCATAAATCAATTTACACCCTATTGTCCTTTTCGGGGGGAGCTCTCCCATAACGTCCACTGTCTTGCTGAAGCAGAGGTGACAATAATCTTTTGTTTCGCTTTAAAGCTCACCACCAGACCTGGTCCTCAGGCCACTGGGGCACGGCTGGATGTATTGATGGCCTGGGGGTTAGTGGACATTTCTCCACATGGTCGGGTGAGCCATGGACACAGTAGCTCAAAGGATCTGTCTGCAGTAAATATTTATGACATGAATCTGAGTGCTTCGCTGTAATGATTTATCCATGACACATATCTACACACTATTCCCTACAAAAACATAAATATGTAATGTAGAGATAATGTAAGACGAATATTAATAAAGCCAACTCAGACACCCACATAACATGAAAAATGTTTGTAATAACATAGTGATGTCAACCCTACAAAGCCATATATAACAGACTCAAACATCAGAATAAGCCTCTTAAATGTACGTTATGTAACACACAGATATAAACCCAACTCTATCATGAACATATTCATTTGAAACCCCACTTACACATACACACACCCATACACACTCTATCATGAACATATACATTTTACAACCCACTGTTATGCACACACAACACGTACACACACAGCATGCTATGCCCCCAAGAGTGTGATCCTGAACTGTTATCTACCTTGACCCAGATACCATTCAGAGTGTCACAGCTTTTCCAAGCCAGTATATCAGTCATTATTGCTACCAGATGTGCCTGTCACATAACCAAAGAAATAGCTTTTAAATGTTTGTGAAACTACCCCCCCCCCCACACACACACACACATCCATCATTCTATTTATATTCTTTTCCCTCCCCTCAATTTCCTATTTCATGCTGTGACACTTGTGACAGTGCCTTGATTGCACTTTTTTTAAAAGAGAAAGGATTATAACAGGACCACGTCTCCCACTGCCTCACAAATCCTAAAGCTCTTCCAACACACTAATTATTAGGAACTTGGCAATGGAAGCACACCCATAAAAAAGACAGTTGATAAATTTAATTGAATCCTCTGCTATCCTGAAAGTGGCAATTGGATGTCAAGGAATAGCACTGAACCTTTAATACCAGTCAAAGGCTATAGGTCTACAATATAGACACATGCTTTTCCTTTTTCCCTCTTGCCTAAGTTTGGCTCAACAAATGCCCGTTTTGGGTCTTTGGAGATATGGAGCCATTTTTTCTCTTACATGTAATATGCTCTTTCAATAAGGAATGCCCTTATCTACAAGAAGCACAGGAGTACAACACAGGCCCTATATCCATCCATCCATCCATTCATCCATCCATCCATCCATCCATCCATTGTTCATTTCCTCTCTAATCTCCATCTGAATGATTTGATAGCTGGTGCATGTAACATCCATGACATTGAACATTTCTGACATTGAACATCCCTGACAAATGCCCCTTGCCTACCTGGAAGAGAAGCACTTAATCGACCACCTCTACTCAGCCAACCCACTGCTCTCGTGTCCTTTGTCCCTCTCCTTCCCTTTCCCTTTTCCATCCCTTCTACTCTTCAGAAAAGAAGCGTAGTTATGGCTCTCTAAGCCTGGCCCCAGTAATCCTCCATGGCCCAAATCTGAGTCTAAACAGTTTGATCAGCAGCAAAAAACATCCAGTCTCTATTGGAGTTTGAAAAAGTGTCATGTACCAACATCTGAGTTGCAGCTAACATAAATCAAAGTTAAATGTATCCTCAGTCCAACAGATAGGCCCAACTAGCATGCCCTAAATTAATGCAGAACAATTGTTTCTTTCTTCATGTCCTTTCTTTCTGTATATTGGTTTGGGGATAACTTACTTGCTTTGGTTAAGCAAGCACAAATACATATCTTTTGTATTTCCCCTTGTTTGTTGCCCTAAATATTTTTGTTGTTATTGCTGCTGCTGCCTGTTGTTATTATTTGTCTTGCATGTATGCCCTCCTGACTCCATTAGAGCTGTATTCTTCCTCGATAATTAGATGAGTGTGTCTTGTGTGTGCACCTCTCTGAGGAGGAGTGAGATGCTAAGCTAAACGGCCTCTCCATCTCTTGTTGTATTTGTGAGAGAGACAAAGAGAGAGGGAGAGAGGAGAAGAAGTAGAAGAAAGAGTGAGAGAGAAGAATATGGAGAAGATAAAGGAAGAGTGCATGTGAGAGAGGGGGTGTTTGAGGTTTTTGCATGGCCTTGGTGGCGCTGGGTCTATTGGATTCCCCTCAACTGGTAGTGATGTGTTTGCATGTGGCAGAGTGGCTAGCAGGGAAAACCCTAAATAAGTAAATATGGAAATAAATACATACATACATAGACTCCAACCTCTCTCTTTGAGTCCTCATCCTCTTCCCTGCAACAAACACAGGCTGCCTGCCCCAGGTAACCTTGAGCAACAACTCTTCTCCCTACTGTGAACACTTATGTACTTGTCCTTACACACACACACACACACATACATCCTGGTGCCAAAACAATATGTTTATACCCATTGCTTATGAGAGAAGAAGGAAAAGCAATCTCATCTTTGCATCATTACTGTTCCCTTTTTCCCTCTCACAGCCGCTTCCCTCATCTCCACCCAGCCCTTTATTTCTAATGGCCAGAGACACACTCCAATGGGTTTGAGGGGGCCGCGATCCACGCCTCTCTGTCGGTATAAGCAGGTGGGCCCTGGACCCCCACGCTCTGGAGATTGTGTCGTGTAAAAGTAATTTCATAGGAGGGCACAGTAGGGTGTAGAGCTAATTTAAACAGCAGGAGAGGAGGGGGTGATGAGGCAGAGTGGGTGTAGAAAGGTTGGAGGTGGAAAGTGTGTGTGTGTGTGTGTGTGGTGGGCAGAGGCAGAGGACAGGAGGTTAACTGAGTAATATGCTCGCAATATCAAAACCTCCTCTCACCGTTATTGTTGTTTGTTCTCCCTGTCCCCCTCCACCTCCATTTTACTCATCCAATGGACTGCCCCATTTGATGTCCCAGTGCAATTGTTCAGGGTCGGGCCAATGGGTAGTGGATGAAGGGTGGGTCTGCATTGATGGTTCTAAGATGAGAATGGTTTGTGCGTGTGTTCGTATAAGGCGTTATTATAGTGTGTGTGTGTGGTGTGGTGTGTGTGTGTGTGTGTGTGTGGGGGGGGGGGATATGGGGGCGTGAGGGGTAGCCACTGTCTGCATGGCACAAGATCCAAGGGCACAGTTGCCAGGTGACGGGTTGGCGCTGTCGGTGGTAATGAATTCAGGGGGCCGCAGTAGGAGGAGCAGCATGCCTTTCAGGTGACGGTGGAGGGGATTGCTGCATCAGCAGATTGTAATCAAATCCAATCTGTTATTAAAAGATGATCTTGACACTTGACTCCCGTCACAGGGAGGGAAAAAAACAACAGAAAAAGCTGCTGTAAAGCAATTGTGGCAAGGGGCAGGGTGTAGAGGTGGGGACAAAGGGAGAGCCGGTAGACTACTGTGTGGTCCATAGGGCCTCTAGTCTGCATACAGTAGTTTAGATTTCCCATAATGCAACATGCTCCCCTGACTTTTTTGCATGTCTTTCCACGTTCACTTTTTGACACCCTCTAACTGAAGTGAGTGTAGTCTTGTTCTGTACATGAACAGAACAATGGCAGTTCAGGCTTGGATGAACCATTTGATCTAAAACAGTGATATATTTTATTCTTTTTCCTGTAATAGAGATTTTAGCTTTTCCCCTGCTCAGCTTCAGTTCAGCTTTTTACCCTTTTCCGAGCGACGATCCTTTCTTCCCCCTCGTTTCAGACTCGTCCTCCCACTCGGCACAAGACATGCCAGTCTCTTTCAACCCGTGTGAGATGTCGACACCCTGATAGTCATGAACTGATGCACACTGACACAGCATGAAGTGCCCTACTTCTGTCGCAGCCCCCCTAACCGAAGGGATGCAAACAGCAAGCAAGTCCTTTTTGCCTTGCTGGAAAGCCTGCGAGTGCCATGTCAAAGCATTTGACACCCTTCTGACTGCGCCTAACTCTTCAAAATGAAGGGCCCAATTACACATTTTAATCAATGGCATTCAAAAGAAAACAAGGCCTTCACAAAAAGCCTGGCAGCACACAGAACCTAGCCTGTGGCTTATTATTGTACTGCATGTATTGTGAAACTTGTTTTCTTTTTGTTGTTGTTGTTGTTTTTTACACATCTTCACTCTTGTATTTTGTTGACGCTATTTGTTGATCTGGCCTCTGAGGGTGGCGTAGCTAAACAAGTCTCATGTTCAAAGTCAGAGGGGTCTTTCCATGATGGCCTGGAGAGAGCTGCATCAGGCGGTGTTGGTTATGTGACATCATACTGAATCATTGTCACAGCTCAGCACTCTAGATGTACTTATTCGCCCACTCATTTATTTTATTCATTCAGATCACAGTGTCACCTTAAAGGGGGGGAAACTAAATTGGGAGGAAAATCAATATGATAAACTGCTACTTGTTTTGTCTCCAAATTGTTTCGGTTTGGAAATCGATACAAGAGCCAGGGTCATTCATCACACCATGAGAGAGCAAGGGAGAGAGGGAGAGAAGAAGAAAGAGAGAGAGGTGGGGGTCCTGGTGAGATAATATTAAGCTTCAGTGTGCTCTTAAAAAAATAGTACACCCTGAAAATATGAGGGTACAGTCATCAAATGAGAGAGAGAGAGAGAGAGAGAGAGAGTAAAGGAAACAATATGGTGGGAAAATGCAAGGGTGATGGAGAGAGAGAGAGAGCATGAGACAGGAGAGGAAAAGAAGAAACAGAGATGGAGATAGAGGTAAAAGAGGATGGAGAGAATAAGGGCGGGAGGATATAGAGAAATGAAAGGTAAAGAGAAAGAGATATATTGAGGGAGAGAGAGAGATTGAAGGAATGAGAAAAAGAGAAGGAGAGGGAAAGTGAGTTACAGAGAGAGAAAAGAGATGAAGGAAGGAAAGAGAGAGAGAGGCTGCGGGAGAACAGAAAGAGCATTTGGAAACTGATGGATGGATGGTGGAGAGCAGGTTTATCAGCGGCTGACAGACACAATAAAAAATAACCTTCGCTGGCGCAGGGCTGCTCAAATTAATATGGAGCAGCCAGGCGTCACCAGCAGAGTGCCATTAGGTGCCCATTGACAGCGCCATTAAGACAATGGGCCCATGATGGGTGGTTACTGATGACGCGTCGGGGGAAGGTGGCCCCACGAGCGTGTTTCCCGCTTGACCTCCGGAAAACGCTCCCCGCCGCTCAGGCAAATGGCGGCCGAGACCTTCGCACGTGCCGGCCTCCCGTGCCTGTGCCAAGGAGACAAGGTAGAGGCACGACGACAAGGCTTAGGCGTGTGACTCCTGTCAGCACTCCGAAACACACACACACACAGGAACATACACATATGCACACACACACACATGCACTCGCACATAAACACCTGTACACACATACCCCGCTGTTCTCTCCCTCTTAGGTGATTGATTCTCTCCTAGTCACAACTTCCCTGAGACTCATTGCCATGCCATTTGTCAGGGGCGCACAAGCACATGTGGCACCTTGTTTTATTTTGGGGTACCGACGGCTCGCCTCGCCCCCGTTCCCATCACCAGGCACCTGCTCGGTGACTCAGGGATGATGGCGTCAAGAATGACAACATCAGCGACCGGTGGCTAATTTCGCCGCACTTAAGCGGGGCATAAGGGAGTCTGAGTGGCTCTTGAAGTGAGTGCACGTTGACCCCCCCTCCATCCCTGAGTTTGAGTCTGTGCCCTCACTACTCACACATCTTTAGCCACAGCATGTGCCCACCAGAACAGAAAAAAAGGTGTTACAAGTGCCAAGGAGGGCTACTGAACAACAATATGCCAAACTATTATGAGTTTTGCCCCTTGCTCTAGCATGGAAGATTTAGTTGCTACGCAATTCAGCCAGCCACTAAATAGGAAGCATGACAGCTTTACATGATGTAAATTGGCAAGACACCAATAAAACATACAAAAGATGTTCCTAACAGATGGGCCTGCGTCATTTACTGGTACTCCCTCACACACACCACCACCATTTCCCATATTCAGACTGCAGACAACCCACTCTTATTTCCATGTGACAGGCCTATTTTTTTTTATTGATGCCCTCTGCCATACGGAGATTGTGATTAGGTTTATGGATGTAGGCAGTGTGTTTTTTCCTTGTATATTTACATCTGTTGCCGTTGTTTGACATTTGGTCTTGAAAGACAACAGGCTTTAGGATAACATACTGCATGTTCACACTTCGAGTGCAATGTCACAAAATAGCATTGTGTTCAAGCAACAGATGTGACCATAGAAGTCAGTATGTTATTTAAAGTGGACAAACAGAAAGGCTTGGTCAAAACAGACAGACTGTGATTGCTGGTAAATAGTGATCATAAAAACACAGTCCAGAACACTTGAAGTTCAGTCTGCATGCACTTTAGTCTGAATATGCAAAGCGTATTCACATGTGTGACGTGCATCAGACGTGCAATTATTTCACTCCATGTGCTTTGTGAACTTGAGACTTGTGAACCAGTTATGAGTCCCAGCTGGAGGCATTAAAGATGCAGATAGATGGCATCTGACGGGACAAGTGGGAAGATGGCCACGGTGGCGCGCTCGCCTCTACACCCCTCAACCTCTCATCTTGGTCATCCACAGAGGGAGTTGTTACTGCAGCAACGGGCACAGGCGGGCAGAGATGCCCGGATAAACAAGCCAGTGGCGAACTTCTGTCGAGACTCACACTCCACCATGATGGACACATTTCTTCCACTGCGCCACCTCAGAGCTCATGACAGATGTGTGTGTGTGTGTGTGTGTGTGCCTGTGTGCATGTGTTTGTGGATGAAAAAAATGGCAGCTCCACTGAATTGTTTGTGAGAGAGATGCGAGCGGCAAATATTTACTCTGTTCACTGAGGATTGAGCAATTTATGCACTGGCAAGAGAAGAAAATAAAATTCACAAATGAAGTTTAAAGTGTGCTGAAGGGTTTAAAGTGTTTGCAATATGTTGAGATATTACCAGATTTTGTTGTTTGCTCTCAGGTTTCTTTGGTGCACAAGTGTGTGGTGAATAAACATTTCAGGCTTTGAGACAACTCTGCAAAGAAGATTTAATTAAATCCGGGATACCGCGAAACTACTTTTCAAAACATTTCTAAAATTTGATAAAGGAGTAAATTAAAAAAAAAAAAAATGTATGCCTTGTATGGATTGAGGAACCATGATATTAGTTTGAGTGAGTCCTTGAGTGAAGTGCTCTTTGGACCAAATATTTTGAAGTGTCATATCTGTTTTTCTCAGGTGTTGGTAAAAATAAACTGTTCACCTGGCTCTTACCAGAAAGTAAGAAAAAAAAAAACAGAAATAAATGTGTCCTCCAATCTCTGACTCTCTATGCCCCCATGCACCTGCACAGCTGAACTATACAGCCACCCTTGTTTACCAGTCAAATACATTACATGAGCCCAAGTCTTGCCTACAAAGTCATCAGGAAACATGTCCAGTGAGTTGCATGAGGAAGGTTGAATTGTTAAGGTAGAGGCTTTAAAAGGGTCTCTCTCTTCTTCTAAGTCTAGATTTGCCGGTTGGAAAAAGGAGAGTTAACCTTCGAAGTTACTCAAAAATGAGTGAGTGAACCTGCTTGAAAATTGGCAATTTGGCAACAACAATGCAAAAAAGTTCTATGAACCAGTTCTATGAACATGTCTTTTTCTATGTAATGGTGGTTTCAGGGTGAAATCACACTCTAAATTGGACCGTGAGCATTCTAGAATGTACTGCCTGCTTTTAAAGAACCTCTTTTCAGAATCATTGTATTGTCAGCCAAGAGTAAGATTTTCCATTAACAGAATAACAAAATTCTGACTAGCACTTGCCACTCAAAAAGAAGAAAAAAAAGAAGAAAGAACTAAAGTATGCCATCGCAAACTTGTACCTTTACTAAGCAGTCGCAGTAGGCATTTTGTCACAGAAAAAATGTGTGAGCTAATGTTTACACTTACTCTAAAGAAGAGTTCAAAACATTCTCAACTGCCTGGCTGTACCTATATGTACATCTATACATAAATCAGGGGTAAAAAAGGGAACGTTGTGCTAAGTAAGTGCAGGAAGCTTGATTTTGGGTGTATTGGAGTAAAGGTAAGTCCCTGCTGGGAAAGCGGGGTGATTCTTTGATCATGCTTGACTATGGAGGAGGGTCTGAGGAGGGAGAGGCAGGGGAGGGATCAAAGTCAACACAAACACACCTCACCTCTCAATATTTCATGGCCCGCCTGACCAAGGCTGGAATCTCAGAGATACAGGGGTGCAGATGTGTCTGTTGGCACTTTTTGTGATCAATGTGTACTGATTAGTACGCTGCCAGGTAGCATTGTGAGCTTGAAGAGGGGGGGATTTGAAATATTTCTTGTCTGCAAGACATCCATCTTGTTTCAAAGGCTGAAATCTCTTTTGCTTTCTTTTTATATTTCTCTTTCTATTGCCTCGCCTTTTCCCTCTTTTTTGATCAAACTGATGTAATAAATAGGGGTATGTGGACAGCATGAAGAAAATCTGACATCTCTTTTGTTATTCACATCTGTAGAATCTCTTGTTCTAGACAAGAGGGAGAATTCAGATGGAGTGGATACAGTCGAGGTGAATCTCTCAAAGGTTTTACTTTGTAGCACATGCTGATTCAAACCACTGCTCTCTTGAAGGACACACACACACACACACTCAGACGTGCACACACACACATGCATCCAGGGAAACTGTACAGCCGCTGTGTCACAAGGCATCCGATTCCATGTCACCCAACGTCCAATTAGTAATTTTAATTGGTAAGGATATCACTCATCAACTGGCCATCTGCCGCCATCAAATCTGTTCAAGTTGCCTAAGGAGAGATGGTGGGAGATGAGATGGCAAGGCACAAATGTCCGGAGAAACAACAAATTGAGAGAGAGAGAGAGAGAGAGAGAGAGAGCTCTCCCCCACTTTCTCCCCCACTATGTCCTCCCACCAATCACCAGTGAGAAAAGTGGCGGAGCACTTGCCCGGTGACCTTTCTCCGTGAGCGCCTCCTGAAATTGGATGATTGCTTGCTGTGTGCCTGGGCCGGTGGCAGGTGCTTGTGTCTGTGAGCTCAAAGGCAGGCAGGCAATCTCGCCAATCCCATCCCCTCCACCATACACACACACACACACACATACTTCTCCGCAGTCTGCTCCACTCCACTGGTGTGCTTTGGCTCCCCTGTGATGATGAAGCTCCTTACCGCCACTGGACAAACATCATCACTTATTGATGGTGTCTAATGCGCTTCAAGGGGAGTGATCAAACTTGGACCACCAAACATCGGTCATATTTGGTAAGGAGTCCATGCATGTAATAAGGGGCCACTCGATGATTTGTGACATTATCATAACAAGTGGCTTATTTTAACTTTAAATCGCCACATAAGAACTTAAGCCTTGAATAGCTGGAGGTCACAAGTTTAAGCCTGCTGTATTTTACCAACGTGTTGTAGTGAATTTTCATTTCTGTTTTATTCTATATTAAATGCTTATCTACATCCTAAAGTCTTCTCTTTTGCCTTTGTTTACGTGTATCAAATCAATATCATGGAGCCTTCCCCTTAGCTGTTTAGCTAAATAATTGGTTCCTCTGCTCTCCCCGTCCATGGCAATGGGCCAGCTCTTTCTCAAGCTGTTTGATGTGTGCTTCAGTGATAGTTTGCTCGGAGTTACAGCGCTTGGCAAAGGAACCCGTCACTTTCCCCTTGCCAGCCCCCCTACTAATAACAGCATCATGGAAACAGATGTTGTCAAAACACTGCAAGTGCAAGTGAAAAAAAAGAATAAAGAAAAGAAAAACACACACACACAGACAAGAAGAATTTGTGCCCATCGTCCAGGACACTATTAGTCCAAAGGAAAAGTGCTCATGTCGGATTTAATGAATCTCAGTCTCATTTGCTGGAGTTACTGCTTGAATTACCCGGGAACGAATGGAGCTTATACAAATGTTCATCTCTATGTGACACAAGCACCCTCTCTCACACTGTGATGCCCAATCTGTTTACACCGCCCCGCACCCACTCCTGCCACACACACACACACCTCACAGAGTTATGCATTTCACCGGATGCCATTAAGGGAACTGGCGGATGTGGAAATAAAGGTAAACGGACAAATGATCCCCCTTTATTCATTTAACATTGCCATGGCATTGTGAGTTGAACCGGGATCGGGCCAAGTTTTATCAGTTTGAGGCGTGAGGAAATAAATACAAGAGAGTCTAAATAAATAATTAATGTAACAGCCCCTTGGGGTGCCTTTAAATCTACATAATATCAAGCCTTGGCTTTTTTTTTTTTTACAAATAACAAGGCATATTCTGTGATGTATGTCTTACATTGCTAATTACAGAGATGGAAATTATCTTTAGTCTTTTACAGTTGAGTAAGTAAAATCCAATGGGATCTCATTTGAGCCGGAGAAACAGGGCAGTCTGTCATGATGAAAAAAAGGAAAGTAACGTCCATGAAAGCCGACGCCATTGTAAAGGCAGACACTTTGGGAAACAAGCCAAACATTCAAGTGTGTGTGTGTGTGTGTGTCTGTATACTCTAAAGACAAATATTTGACATCTTCATCTCAAAAAATGCTGCTACAGAGGCTCTGGGTAATTGTGTTTGCCTGACAGTGATGCATCTCTGTATTGAAATATGGTTTTAAGCATCCACTCCCTCTTGCTTACTCTCTTTCTCTCCCAACAACACAGCTTGCAGCTCGGCTTGTGTTTCATAAGTAACAGCATGTTCTCCTAGCAGTCAACGACAATCCACAGAGCACCCCATCTTTATACAGCGAGTGACTTTTACAAAGTTTGACAAACTGAAAAAGTTTATTTTGCCTCCATAACCCCTGATGGGGGGTCCACACAGACCCACACTTGCCCATACAGAGACGGCCCCCCTGGGGACAGTTATTTTTGATTCGGCCTCTCGCCAGGACCTGGAGACAAAGAATGTGTGAGTGTGTGGTGTGTGTGTGTGAGACAGAGAGAGAGAGGGAGAGAAAGAGAGACAACAGGTACGGCTCGCGCCAGGGCGCGGCCGATCCCGACCGACCGGTGTAATTTTCATTGACAAAGCTGTCAGGCAAGCTGTTGCCTCCCGCGCGGTGATGGATTCCAGCCTGGGAGGCAGGCCGGGGAAGAGATGCGTGCAAAGTCTCCCGTGCCTCGTGCTCAGCTACCATTCATTACCACTTCAAAGTTTAGCGAATTATGCCCCAAAAAAAGACAACAGCAGAGTAGGGAGAAAAGAGACGAGGGTGGAGAAGACGGAGACAATGAAAAATATTTCCATTCATTCGTCATCAGGGCCAGGAAAACCAAAGAAGAAGCCGCGATGAATTAAAGATTAGTTGGATGTCTTGGGGTGGGATTGCTCAGTAAACCTAGAATAAGGAAGGAGGTTGTGTAAGGTAAGGCTGTCTCTTCTGGCGAATGCTGGCCCACTACAGCAACAGCTGTCTTAATGCACAATAGACGTTATAGAACATTATCAGAGGCATGGCTGCTTTTGATTCTGCTAGTAGACCATAGGCCTTACCTCATTCTTGCTTATTCGACAACCACAGAAAATTTACCTCACAATTTTTAACCCCATTTTAATACGATGGAATTTCCAGGCCAGTCATAGACAGTCAGTCGTGGCAGAAGTCGTTATGTGTGGTGAAAGATTCTAAATGTTGGATTCTTTCCATTGTTGACGTAATTCCAACTGAATCAAACAAGTTTTCTTAACAGGTCAGTTCTATGGTTGCTATGGTACCAACTGTGACATTAAAAAAACATTTCAGTTACTAGATTTGTACTCATAACTAATTCCCAGAGATACCAGATTCAGTTTGTAGGTTTGACCCGCTCAATTTTGTTCTTATTGTAAAAGACTGAAAAAGTCATGTGCAAAGCCAAAGTAACTAAGAAAGATGAATAACCTTAAGCAAAGAGAATATGTGCTTATTTTTGCAATTGCAAGACATGTTTGTATTTGTTTTGTTTTGTTTTGTTTTTCTACCTTGTGATAAGTTCATAAATCTATTCTTGCTCCATTGTCAAAATCTTGCAGGTGAAAGTTTCCTGTTTTTATTGGAAATTCTGCTTAAAAATATGTCTGTTGCTCATGCAAAAATAAGAATATGTTCCCCTGATTTAAGGTAAGTTCTCTTAAATAGATTTTAAATTCTACAATTTTTCAAGGAATTTCTAATCTATTATTATCTGATCTTGAATTTGGTTGAAAATTACAGAAAACAAAGTCCAAGGTTCAACCTGGATAAATAAACAAGCACGCTCCAAAGGCTCCAAAAATCGACATGGGCCAAGAGTTAAAAAAAAAAAAAAAAACATACCATAAACTCAACAACTGCATCAGGCAAGCCGGGTGTGCTTCACCTTATTGAGTGTGAAGGCCTAGGGTACAGGTAAGTAGCTAGCAGCCAATATGGACACACAACGCATCTATTACACCATTCTGTCTATTGATGGGGCCATTGATGAAAGCGTATCTGGCTCTGAGATGTTACTGTAAAATGCAACGGGAGACATTGATCACATAAATTCTTTATGCTCGTGCCTTTGGGCTAAGACAGTATAGAGCGAGGAGGCAAAGGGCCCGCATCACCATAGGGTGGGGTGGTGATCGCTTCAGGAGGGAAGCTCTGAACTCTCTCTCTATCTCTCACTCACTCACTCACACACACAAGTACACACAATGTCCGCCACAACGAGATTGTTGTTGACCTGCTGATGCAGCATCTCAGGGGCACAGGTGCTGAACTGTCATGAGCCCTAGTGGGGGTATTGTGTAGGGTGGCAGTGTGTGTGTGTGTGTAGAAAGTGCTGTCACCTCTGCTAACATTCACCTCATCAAAGCCAGTCCCAGGCCACTGGCTCTCCACCACTGTATGTCACCTGTCAAGAAGTAAAGGAGAGGTATAAAAGAAAGAGGGAGACAGCAGGGAAAAGAGAGGGAGATGGGGGTTGGAAGAGAAACAAGGAGGAGAGGTGGAGTGAAGGGTGTTGGTGGTCGCAGTGCCAGAGAGGGTACCTTTGTCTACACGTCAACTCTGGCAGTAGCTAGTTATTCTGTATAGAAAGTTTGGGCATGTTCATGCTTGCTCCTCTTTCTCATTCACAGCCTCATCTCCTATATCTGTGGCCAAAAGAAAAAGAAAGGAAAAAAAAGAAGGGGGTGAAAAAAAAGAAATGAAAAACCAGAGAGCGATAGAGCAGAGTCTGTTCTCTGCAATCATGTTCTACACTGGTATCCTGTCAAGTGCAGTGTTGCCACCAGTATGTTTCCCTGTTTCCCTGTTTGTTCATGCGGTAGGGCATCAGGGATTTGCAAAGTGCCGTTTGTGTGTCTTTCACTTGTATCCACTGAACAATTAAGAATCATTTAATGTCACAGTTCTCCCTGAGCATACAGTATGTACTATAGGGTATTTTATTCACCATTTCCTTTGCTGCTGTCTCTTGCAGAGTTCAGTCTGTCCCAAAAGGAACCCTCTCAAGCTTTGATCTGGAATATTTTGGTTGACATCAAATTGAAATATTAAGCAAAATTAGCTTCTGAGTGTGGAGGACATGGGACTAGATGGCACCATGCAGCATGGGGAATGTGTTTTAAGTAGAGTCAGTGAACTCTCAGAATGAGGAAAGACAGAATTAGGCATTTCCAATTTGTAACTCAATGTGTGTTAATATACAGTACAATATGCAAAGATTATGCTTGGGCATCTATTTTGACCATGATGTTTTTGTTCAAATTGTTTTATTCTCTTCAATAAGCCTCTCCACATTTTCCATCTAACTTGATAATCTCATGTTTTGACAGTTCTCTGAGTCATCGAACATGATAGATTCATGTTGAATGATTTAGTTTGGCATGTGATGTTTTTAGAGTAATTCCAAACACACCCATCATGCAGTATAATCTTTTTTTCACAGAATTTGGAATTTTTGGCTCATGCATTTTTAAAAACATGTTTGTTGAACTACATTTCTGTGGAACAGTGCATTCATTAATATTTTGAAGAATCCGAAAGTAAACAAGCAAAACAAACCGGAGCAATAATTATAACTCACACTGGCCTCCTAACCATCCATATTACTTTGCTTTAAAAAATGAATGAACCAGCAGAGCACCATGAGTTGAATCAGTAGGAGAAAGACAAGAAAGAAAGCAGGGGAGGAGAGGAGAGGAGAGTTTCTGTTCCTGTGAGCTTTAATCAGTGGAGCTGTGATTCGGCAGCCTGCTGAGATGAAAGGAATGGAATGGGGATATCAAACAAAGCTGTCCACCTGCCACCGTCGCAGGGCCCCCAGTGCAAAACCCAACCAGACTGGACCAGAGAGGAGAGGAGAGACGCAGCAGACCAGCTGCTGGCAACGCCCTAAATCCCCTCAGCTGGACCTTTGGCTACATTTACATTTGGACATATAACAGACCTTTTTATCTGCCGCTAACACAGAGAGAGGCTAACGTGTGTAGCACGTTCCGTCTGATTACTCGCCCTCTTACTACCCTAAGTTAGTTAGCGTAATAGCCCTTGTTAATTGCTTGGGAGAGCACACGTGCACAGGCAGACATTATAGGGTCTTATTTATTAATGAGGGCGCGTGGTTTGACTTGTGTTAGGCAAGTGGTGTGGCTGGATTCTTCGTTTCATTTCTCCGCGATGGAGTCAGTGATGATCTTTTGATGATCTTTTTCTGGTCTGGTCTGTTTTTTTTAACATGGTTGTGTGTTTTGCCGGTCTGTGTGTGTGTGTGTGTGTTTGTGTGTGTGTGTGTGTGTGTGTGTGTGTGTGTGTGTGTGTTTGTGTGTGTGTGTGTGTATGTTCAGTGGGAGAATATGGCATTGAAATACTCTCCAAGTCAGTTAAGGTTGCAAACCCAGCTAATGGCTTGCGAGAGCACATGTTAAAAGGCCTTATTTATTGATCGGCTCATGTGTTAAACAGAGGCAAGATGGATGGCGGTGCTTGGCTCATTCGTGTGTGTTGTTGGTGTGGTAGGACGTGCTCAGGCTCCCTTTTGATTGTTGATTTTCGCTCCATTGTCTCCTGCCCAGAGACAACAGATGGGGATCAGCTTTTATATTTTACAATCTGGTGCAATGTGATGTGGAATATGGTCCCTGAGAAACAAACAAGCAAAGACACACACACACACACACACACACACACACAAGAAACTGTAGCTGAATTAGTGTTACTGATATAATAGTCATGCCATTGCAAACCCAGCCTTGGCAACACCATGTGTCACCAGATGTCTTTGATACATCTCTAAGGTACCCCAGATCTTGGAACACCAACATATATTATGTCTGCATGCACATATATGATGCATGGTCCTGCTGGACGAGGGTCTCGATTCTGACAGGTTTGTGCTGCTGCAGTGTGAGGCTCACAGTCTCTTTGCGACCGGCCCTTGAGTGCGTGTCAGCTCTCCATCCAAACATTACTCTGACTCTCACTCGTTCACACACCGGCCCGCAGACACGGTCTGGCATTGTCTGCGCGAGACATCCATCAGTGGCTGCGACCAGACGAGATCTGACACAGTGGACGCAGACCTGGCTTCCCACGCCTGGGATATTTTCAAATTCTTCCACCCACCCATCCAACCTGCCCCCCCCCCCTTCCCACCCTTGGCACCCTGGCGTCAGAGCCTTCTGTGCCTGTGAGTTTGGTGTCTTTTTTTTTGGAAGAAGAGAGTGAGAGAGCGTGTGCTCGACCAAGAGAGGAAAGAACAGCAGTGCCATAATGTTGCCTGCATGAGAGGTGGGTGGTGAGAATGAGATGTCTGTGTGAGCGCACCCCCCTCCCCCGCCCCAACCCTCTCGAACTCCCAACCCTTTCCCACCAGCACCACCACCCTAAACACACTCACTCACACAGGCATCCATCGACACTCACACTCCCTCTCCTCCATGTCTGACTCATATTGACATCTGCCAACTCAAGGCATGCTTTTCAGATGGAACCAAGAGACCTACAACAGTGACCGACTTTCCTCATATTGTAGCAGAGACTGTGAGCTGCATTTGCAACTGAGGTGTGATTTTTCTAGACACATCAAGAGAGAGAGGCAGATAGACAGAAAGAGAGGAGAGAGAGAAATTCTATTGTGAGATCTTCCCAATTGACGGGGTTGTTCAGAATGAATGCTTTGTCACTGTGGTGTGTGTGTCTCTGTGTGTCTGTGTGTGTGTGTGCACACTCTGTGCTGGGTCCTCTCACTGTGACTGATGCGAGCTGAGGGTGAGAATCGGCGAGCTTGGGGCATTGGCACTGTTTCAAATCTTCCAGTCGCGCCTGCTCTTCTCACCTCCCCCTCCCACCACCATCTCCCTGGTACCTCTGCTGCTGTTGCTATTTTAACAGACTCTCCCTGTTCTCTTGCACACTGATCCATACCCAAGGCTTCCTATTTACTAGGTCTAAGCCTAATGTGCCTGGTGGGCTGTACCTGACCTCTGAGGAAAAAACTGTGGAGCCAGAGGAATTAAAACGCAGCTCGGCATTGGGAGCATTGCAGGACTACATTTGAGGATCACTGATCTGCATAATAGAATCAGGAGATGGCTACATTCTCTGGCCAGTTATTTACAATGTATTCCATTGAGCACGCCTCTCCCTCTGAATAAAACATATTACGTCTTCATTTGCTTGCTCAGAGGCCATTCTCCCAAGATGGATGTGTGCACAGAAGCTGAGCATTGCGGCCCCCACCTTTTTTTTTACGGGATTTGACTTTGGCTTAAATCTTTTGGAGATTAGATCCGGCAGGAATAAACAAAGGGAGCTGATGCTCTAAAAGCTTAACCGGCGTATTCCAGATCACCTTCCCCACCCATCCACGTCCTGCCTGACCTCTTCCCTGCCCATCCTCTTCGGCTTCACCCCTGAGGGTCACAGGAGGTCGCTGGGGTCGATTGCGGTGCAACCCAACCCCTGTATTCTACTGGAGGCCATCCGGCCCACGCTGCAACATGTGACCTTGAGCATGGAAGACTGCAGCGCTAGCAGCCACGATGATGCTGAGACCCTTGACTAGCACTTTTGTGTGTAAGAGGGGTCATCACGAGGGCCTTTATAGCCTCACAGCATGATCCTAAAGCACACAAGCAATCCCCCTCTCCCCAAGCACACTCAATACCTCCACAAAAATGTTCAGCTCTTCATGAAGAGGGCACATCATGAGCAAACAACACCGCTCTTTTCTTTCTCTGTCTCTCTCTCTCACGCGCGTAATGCTATCATTTCAAACCGTATTGTGTGATGGCGTCTCCCCCACACGCTAGCATCCAGCTGTGGACTGAAGATGGGCCTGCATTGCGCTCCTCTTCAGAGCCTAATGAGGCCAGGGACGTAACGCCTCTGCATGTCCACTTTTGTATGGCAATCAGACGAATCACCCTCGGCACCTCCCGCCGACAGACAGATTTCCGTTTTGCTCACAGAACCATTATGCTCTCTGTAGAGGAAAGCACTTTTCCTTTTTGCCGAGCGCTTCCTTTGTGGTTCATTTATACAAAACATTTAACCATACAATTCCCTCCTACCCACATTCTCCCCTACTTAGTGACTCTGTAGATACCAAAAACTCAGGGTGGAAATTACCCAGTAATGACACAATCCTCGAACCACACTTGTCCATTCTCTTTCCCTATACATCCGAACCTGTTTGATCACTGTTTTGTGTTACGTACTGCTTGACCTCTGTACTCTCAGAACTTTCCTATGTGATAGTCTAAAACACTCATAATATACTTCATCATAAATGAACCTTGTTGCTGGGTCTTTCATAAAGTGCGATCATTTCTTTCTCAGCGTTATGCTCAGAATTTAGATGCACTCAGATGAAACACGGTCATAAGCATTTGCTGAAACATAATGTACAGTAATAGGGGAGATGTTCTGGATGGCTTAAATCTCTTAAGGAAGCCCCTTTGTCAAATGGAGGAGAAAGCAAATTTCTCTTTGAGAATATTGAACTTTTTATTTATTTATTTATTTCTTGTCCCACTAAAAATAGAAACTTTTGCCCATGAGCTCTGTGAAGATTACACAACAATTCAATTAGTTTGTATTATGTTTTTCTCTGAACACAATGATATTTTCCATTTATTCTAAATTGCTTTATTTTCTTCACTGACTGCTGATGGATACTGTTTTCCTCAATCTGGCCTTCCTGATGTACCATGCTTAGATGTGAACTTGCCGTGCCTTTGTTTATTTATTTTCGCTGCCTTTTTTCCCCCCATTGCCGTTTCCAATACAATTGTGGCAGCAGTGCATGACAAACATCCATGAAAATGAGATATTAGTTTTGCTTGGCTTACCAGGTTTATAAATATTGAGTGGCTCTGTATAGATAAAATTGTGTTTGCGATGCTGAGAAGGAAGACGCAATATATGGAATTCTGGGAAAGTATAGAAACCAAGGAACTCAACAGCATACTGATAGTATGCCGTTACCCCTGATGGGCTGAGATTTTAATTCAATATTCATACACACTGCATGAATTGCACTTGCACTTGAACTTTTTTTTCTTCTTTTTTTCCCTTTTTTACAGTGTTGACTGTAACAGAGTATGCTTTGTCATGCTTTGAGTTGTGCAAAGAAAAAAAAAAGTCTATGAAACAAGCCGCTTCCCCTTTCACCACCCATGCTGTTGCTGTGAGAGTCTCAGTGAACAACCTTTGATGACTCTTCAGTAGACTCTAAGTATTTAACAGAGTGTCCTTGGAAAGAGGGAGAGAGACAAAGAGAGAGAGGGAGAGAGAGAGAGAGAATCAGGGTCTCAGCAGCAGCAATTGTCTCCTTTAGAGGGAGCAGTTTTTCTGAAACTCCTTGTCCTTATTTACACTTTCTGCTAAAACAGCTGTTGTCTCTCTCTCTCTTTTCTCTCAGTGTGTGTGTGTGTGTGTGTGTGTGCTTGTGTTTTGTCCATGGTCACACACCCATAGAGTGGCCATTCACAGACAGTGAAATGCACTGATCCACACATCTCAAAGTGTATCCATGTTGCCCAGCGCCAGCTACTTAGCTTACTCTCTGTATGTTTCAGAGAAGACAATGAGGGATGCTCCTGAGCAGACTGGCTGGTAATCACAGGGGGGGAACTAATCATCCAGAACAGTGCTCCATAATTAGCAGAGTGAAACGATTCGAGTGCACAGGTCCATGGGGCCCTGGGGGTGGGGATGGGTGATGGGTCATACACACCAGAGGTGCCCCCAGGCAGGCAGACTTAAAAGGCCCCTCACCATCATCCCACCGCCTCCAAGTCCCTACCATCTCCCTTCTTTCTCTCTTGTCACCAACCTACACACACACACACAGTGGCCCCTGTCACTTGGTCCCCACGCGTTTCATACCTCACTGGCTTAAAGAATAGAGAAAAGCACAGGGGAAGAAGTCACCATCATCACCACCTAGCATGCTAAGCACATAAGAGAATGTGTATGTGTGTGTGTGTGTGTGTGTGTGTGTGTGTGAGAGAGAGAGAGAGAGAGGGCATAAATATGAAAAACACAGACATTTAAAGAGAGATAAAAAGAGACAAGAAGAAACCTCAGCAGATGAGTCCTTGGCTTTTCTTCTATTGAATGCAAATTGAAATAAACCAGTGTTGAGTAATCCATTCTAATCAACCCTGCCGAACCACTTCAGCAATTCATTAGGCAACAGAGGAGACTATCAAATAAAAAAACAACAACAACAGCCCTGTACTGCTTTTCTTTCAGATGCACACATGTAGGTCCCCATGTGACCCATTAGCTCATACTGTTGATGCTCCAGAACCCTAGAGACTTCTGCATGTGTAGATCCATAAGAATTTTCCAGCACTGACTTACTTATGTTGGCCTTGCATGGCGAAAACACAAGCACATCAGGAAAGCACATCCCATTGTCAAAAACAAAGTCATGTTAAAATATAATTTGGTAGAGTTCATACAATTAATCTGACGATCACCATTGTGATATATACTGGCCACTTACTACAATGACTGGTGGAGATTGTTTACGGATGACGACCACTAAGGCATCCCAATATAAGGAGGTAATGGATAAAGTGGGTGCTAGGAATGGTAGAAAGGTAGAAGGTAGAAAGATAGAAAGGTAGCCTAGCCACACCTTCCTATCCACTTCCACTCAACATTATCTTCCTACAATGCTAGTCTAGATTTGATCCCATTAAGCTTGTTGTCTCTGGGACATTTTTACTGCATCCAATCAGCAAACAGAGGGAGGCATTGTGAATGCAGAGCAAGAATGCTCTCAGTGAAGACAGGCTATCAGTCGAGGGCTGATCCAATCATTTTACTTAAACACCTCCAGCAAGCAATCGCTTCTCACTACCGAATGACCAGACCCTCAATATAAAACAAAGTGTAGAATTACCAGGCAAGTAGATAAGCACAGCAAGATACTTCATAGTGGTTCCTGTCTATGTAGAGGGTGGTCCTGTGCACTAATACAGTTCAAAATAAGCTTGGTGCACACCTGAATTAAAGTTGATTTTCTCCAGAGTGGAGAGTCATGTTATCAAGACATTTTGCTTAGGGAGATCATATCACAGTGTCAGAAATGTACATCCATTGCTCAGAAATATAAAGCTTTTAAATATTCTATGGAATTCCGGAGCTCTGCCATAGTAGAAAAAGGCAAGTTATTAATTTCAAAGAATGTCGTATTTGCTGTTTTGCCAACGTTGCTCTGATTGGTGCGCCAGGCTAGTGGCACCTGGCGCTTCCTGGTGTTTCATTAAGCTCCACCACTGCATCAGGGAGCCAAGAGAAAGCTTCCATTAACACCGTCTCTGATCTGGGACAGGCCAATTAGCAAACAGACGGAGGGCAGAATTATGCTGAATTCAAATGGTGTGTTCCAGAGCGTAACATATGTCACAACCAAAAGGTAGCGATTGGTTGAAGCAGAAAGTATCGGCCTGCGTGAAAGCAGCTGAGGCTACTGATTGGTCGTAGTGCTATCCTATTGCATGCAGAGGCAGCTTGAAAGGCGACCCCTGATTCCGCCCTTAGAATTGAGCCTGGTCTATCAGTCATGTCCAGACTATACATTCTGATGTTATAGTCTGGCTTGTCAGGCTAGGTAGTTAAGGCAAGAGGTATTTGAGGAAGAGCTGGGTCTTCAAGAATTTCTTAAAGGTGGTGGGGGTATCCGTTGCTCTGGTAGCACTTGGAAGATCATTCCATGAGTGTGGATCAACAGATGCGAATAGTCTGGATTGACCTGTGCAAGGTGTTGGCAGTGCTAGACAACATTCCTTGGAGGAATGCCAGGGGGGTAACTTATGGCTTTAAGAGCCCTAGTACTGAGAACAGTTGATAGGAAGACAAAAACAGGCTTTCCGCTGTGCTCCTCCTTGAAGAGTAGAATTGCACTCACACTGAAGTGAAAAAAAAAAAAAAACTTTGACAAAAAAGAAAACCCCCTTTTTTTTTTGTTATGGCTCTGAACCAAAGCCACATTCTGACGTGATTTTTGTTTGTTCAAAATGCTGTGGGTGGTTGAAATGCTGAAGCATAGCGGGAACAAAAGCGAGTGGTCAAAAAGGGCTAACAGAGTTAGAGAGTTCTTCACGTTTCTCTCCACTGTGGCAGTGTTAAATGGTTGCCTCCAGGTATTGAATACATTCAGCTGCCAAGGCAAAAGTTTTGTGTTGCACAAATACTGAGGGTACTTCTCATCCAAGATGTCAGTCATAGACTCTTATTCATCCCAGTTTAAGGGTAAATGAGTCATTTTAAAACCTTGTCAGTTTTTAAACACCCTTTTTACATTTCATGATTTTTGATGACTTGCAATTATTTAACCCAAATGATCATCTTGATTTCAAGATCATCACGAAACCTACTGTGCATGTCTTTTTTGCCTTCTATTTTACTATTATGATTACTATTATGGAGTGTCTGACTCAACATGAGGCCAAGACAAGAGGCAAGCTCAGAAAAGGTGTCTGCATGCAGCATACGACCCTCCACACGCCATACAGTACTTCTCCACAAACTCCACATGAAAAAAATAAAAACAAGTCTTGGGCAATCTGCGCACGTCTTGTCACATCAACTCACGATGATGAATATATCGGCCTTGGTGAACACAACACGCTCAGCCTGAGAGGAGAGGGCAAAAAAAGAACAGTCTCTAAGATTTTAATAGGCTCTTTACAGGTGCCAATAACCATACTGATTATTATTAATGATTTTTCCCCAGCTATTGATTGGACTGCTGGCTTGTTATTGCCGCTTAGAATTCAGAGTGAGTCTTGGGTTGCAGACACTCAGTGTGAAGGCAAGGTTCCATAAATAGAGCCATAAGGTGGGACTTTCTGACAGTATAACTCAGTATTCACAGAGGATTTAGAGCCTAGGCTTTAGCAGTATTGAGTGTGTGTGTGTGTGTGTGTGTGTGTGTGTGTGTGTGTGTGTGTGTGTCCACGTCACTATGACACACTGTCAGTGACTTCTTGTGGGTCTTATAGTTTAACCTGTGGTCTGTGAAGTTAAGTAAGCGCTGTGAGTGCTGTGTATCGTTAAGTGCGTCGGCACAAGATTTTACAGACAGCGCAGAGGTGAAAGTGGTTGTCTGGGCTCACACACACACACAGACATGTCACCTTCGGAACTCTGATCTGGTTAAGTGCTGGATCTCATTAGTGTTTCCCTGTGATCCTCTGAC